>JAGKTI010010924.1:0-11877 GCA_018397915.1 Birgus latro
TGCTCAGAGTGACTGACAGCCATACATGCAAATAAAATAAAGGCTTTCTCCAGCTTATTCTTCTTGTCTTACTCCTTCCTTTGAACATGAAAAGAAACTGAACAAAATTATAACATACCTATACTGTATGAAGTAAACAGAAAAAGAAACAGTAAGGGGAAATACATGACAAGGTGGCTGCAGATGAAAGAGGGCAGTGAGGCTTAATGGATGAACCACCTCCATCCAAGGCCAAACCATCCAAACCAAAACTCTCAAAGTCAAAATTGTCATCTAAGGGCTCCACATTAGTTATACATAGTACTGTATTTGCATGTTATGTGCCACCACCCACATCATCAGCTGTGATGTTTGCCCCCCCAAACCAGAAACGTTCATACTTGTCAAAAATAGGACACGAATATACAGTATTGCCTAAACCTGTGACCTCTATCTATCTATCTATCTATTGCCAGACGCCTCAATCCCGAACGGGGTGGCCACAAACAAATCGCCTCCATGTCACTCTGTCCCCTGCCATTTCACTACCACGCTCCCAACTCACACCCCCCTCTCTCATATACCTCTCCACTCCATCCCTCCATCTCATCCTCGGCCTCCCCCTCCCTCTCGCCCCCTCCACCTCACTCACATACACTCTCCTCGTCAATCTTTCACTCTCCATCCTCTCCACATGCCCAAACCACCTTAACGTGTTTCTCCTAACGCTTCCCATCACGTCCTCAAAAAATTAATTAAAAAACAAAAAGGGAAAATGACAAGCATGTACTTTTGTTTGGAACCACGAGGTAGAAAATGACATAGTGAGCATTCAAAACTGCTGCCAACAAAACCACATCGTCCTGTGCACCTTGCAACCAGCCATGGCGTGTTTCAACCAGTCGATAATTTTAAGCTTGTGGTCGAAATTTGAGCTGACAGATATTTGATGTTCTGCTGAAAATCAAGCTGTTTTAACTTACCTACACTAAATTTGTGATTCTACTCTAGGTTGTCTGTGATTCCGTACCATACAAGACCTATTGTCTAAGAATCTGTCTTCTTGTTGCATGTGAATCTGGTTGATGTCTTGTTTTAATAAAACGACTAATGTAGTGTGTCTGTAATCACACCTGATCCATGTTGAAGTTTGCTTTGTGTGGCATCTAATTTGCTGATCTTGTTGTGAGTTTGGATCACATAATTAGAGTGTCACAGTATTCCTTGTGTTGCTAAACAAATTTTTAGAAGTGAGAATTATGAAGCTTGTGTTGCAATATCAAGGGTTCCTGCACATGAACCCTAGGAAATGGTTAGCCTTTGTCTTGATGTGGCTCAAGTGTATGACCCACCTCTGGCCTACTTAGAATTTGATGCCAAAATACTGTAGCTAAATGATGGGGCAGTAACAAGAGTGGTGGTATGAATTTTGTACACACATGGACTGACTGACTGACTGAATGTCATTTGCCATTTCACTTCCCAACCCTATTGAGAGTTTAGGTAAATTATGATTTCTGATACAATATTGGTCTATACAGTAACTTATCATCTACACAGTCTTTAACTATACTGGAACATGAAAATGGATGATCAGAATGCTTTGTGATACCCCAGAGGTAACTGGGATGGATGAAGAATAACAAATTATGATTCCTGATACAATATTGGTCTGTACAGTAACTTATCATCTACACAGTCTTTAACTGAACAGGAACATGAAAATGGAAGATCAGAATTCTTTGTGATACCCCAAAGGTAACTGGGATGGATGAAGAATAACAACCATCAAGAACAAACTCGTTTTTCATGTAGGAAAAAAAACAAAATACTGTATTTAGCGAACAAGTGGTCCTTGGATGCCCCAGAATTCTAATTTTACTAAAATCTTGTATGGAGCTTTGCCAAAGACCTTGGTATTCCCTTCTCTAGTTGTGGGGTTGTTCAGATTCTTGGCATGTTATGAATTATCAAAAGTAACTGAGTCTCATATGAGCTTTTGAGCTAAGCGTAATGACAAGCACGTACAAGAATGCTCTAAAATCTTTCAGAGGATTGACAATGTTGTTGATCAACACCGGTGCATCTGGCTGGGCAAAACCATTAATCACAGGTAAGCAACTGACCCATAAGGTCATCTCATTGGTTCCCTAAACTGCTGCTGATATTGTGTCTGCCTCTTGATGTGGCATGTGTTGTGCAGTGCTCTATGATGTGGATATGTTGTATGGGCTTATATTAAAAGGAGGACATGTGTCATCTGTAATTCCACTCTGCTCAAATCTATGCTGGTTACTGAGGAGGGCTGGGTGATGTCCTGACCAAAACCTAGCTAAGTGAACTCAATCCACTCAATCTAAAGGATATCTCTATTGGGTGGATGTCAAGGGGGGGGGCTTGAAGTGCTGAGTTCTGATGAAGGTGTTGTATTGCCTTGTGTGAAATGAGTATGTAGGTGTATCTTCACTGCTAGTGTTCAAATGTCTGGAAGTGGGATGCTGCTGAAAAGGGTCTGGTCATATTTGTGTGGTGATTTTTATTTTTTGCAGTACTGTATGTGCCTAGCTGTGTTTTGTAGCTGTCATATAAAGACTGGGGTGGTGTGTGTTAGCGAAGGCTACTGTGTAGAACTGTTTGCCTCTCTAGTCAAAATATTCTCTGACAGGGAGAAGTTCAGCTTCAAAGTCAAGTGAGCTATGGGAGTGCCAATGGTGCAGCAAGTGGTGATGCATAAAGCATTGTTCTGTACGGTCTGCAAGGTGTTGTGGTGGGTGTTAGGATGAGGGCCCATGCTGGGGAGGCACAGGGCATCACTGATCTGATATATAAGTATTAATTAGAGAGTAGTGAGTGTTTCTTTTTGTTGACCACTGCCCCTGTAACTGCCCTGAGTGCACTGAGTCAGGGATGCACCACCTCTTGATGTCTCATATGTAGTACTTTAGGGCAAGTCCAGTGTAACAGGTCACTCCAGCGATCTTCGGAGAGGGGGTCTACAGCACTGGCACAGTTGACATCAAAAGTCCTGTCACTTCTCTTGCTTGGGCTCTAAAATCAGTCTGGCAGATCTGCAGCAACCAACACTGATGAAACAGTTCTATGGCCAAATAAAGTCAACATTACCCGTTGCTGCAGACTCACCACACTGATTTTCAAATTACAAGGTGGGAGATGCATGAGAGGGAACAGGACTTCTGATATCGACTGTACAGTGTAAACGTGAAGTTAGGGGTGTACCTGTGTTCAAGCCTGCTGGTGGTGATGAGTGTGGTGGTGGATTTGGCTGGAGTGATTATCAGCCTCTTATCCTTAACCAATGCCTGATGTATGCTGGGGTAGGCTCTGTCTGTGATACGGCAGCTGCTTCTTATGGTACTGTTATTACCATATGAAGCAATGTTTGTGGCGGCAAAGGGTGTACGAATGTCATGAATGTATAAGGTGAAGAATGGGTGAAAACTGTGGAACTCCATGAAAGAAATTTGGTGTTCATGATGACTTTCCCTGAAGAGTAACAAGTGTCTGCCTATCAGATAAGTAGTTAGCATGCTAGCATTTGGCATTATTCTCCATGTTTGTGCTGTAGATCTAGGGGATCGGTTTGCATTGGGGGGAGGCATCAAAGGCTTTGCTAATGTCTACTGTTGTAAGAGGTGTACATGTATGTTGCATGGGTCTTGCAGAGTTGGTGCATCAGATGTGTGTTGCTACAGGTTGGTTAGTAAGGTGTTTGTGGAGTCTAGTGCTCTAAAGCTATGTTTTGAGAGGGCAAGGAAGACATGAGGTGTGACTTGTTGAAAATTAATCATTCAGTTATCTTGCATGATGTGCTAAGTAGTGTTACAAGTTATGTGTATTGGGTCCTTGTCTGATTTAGGAACAGTTATGACTGTTTCAAGTAATCCAAATGCTGGGAAGGCTAAAGTGTGTGTATGAACACTGTAGCTGCTGATGTTTGAGAGCTGGATGATGTACAAGTTTCAGGTGTAGCCTAAGTTACTGATGCCATCAGCCCTGTGCTTCTAAAGTCCATTTTCTTAATTATGTTACATGTCTCTTCTGGAATTAAGTGGAAAGGACTGTCTATGCAAAGAAGACTGTTTTTTTTTTTTTTTCAGATTCAGTGCATGTTGGTGTGAGATGAGTTAAGTTTGCACAATGATTCATGAGTAAGACTGCTAGTTCTTTGCAGGAGGGAATGTGTTGGTGACGGTGGCAAGGGTCTTGAAGGCGCTTGTTTATGATTTAGTGACACTGTTAGCTATGTGCTTTGGTGCCTATAGGAGTCTGTGGAGTGGATGATTTTTTTTTTTTTTTATAGAAAAGGGGAAGGAAAAACAAATGAATTTAAAAAATATAAATATATATATCCATACACCAGATTACTGGCATCCTCCATACATAAAAAATCTGTAACAGTTGGACCTGAACAGCTCCAGGGAAGCGAGTTCCACAGAGATGCAGTTCGGGGAATAAAATTTCTGATAGGTAGAAGTGAGTGATATGTGAGTGAGGTGGAGGGGGGAGGGGGAGGGGAAGGCCAAGGATGAGATGGAGGGATGGAGTGGAGAGGTATATGAGAGACAGGAGTGTGAGCTGGGAGCAGGGCAATGAAATGGTGGGGGACAGGGCAACATGGAGGCAATTTGTTTGTGGCCACCCTCTACGGGATTAAGGCGTCTGGAAATAGATAGATAGATAGAAAGAAGTTCTGCAATATGCCTGTGTGACATTCCAGACATGAGCACTACCAGATGCCCGTGTAGCACGGGGGAAGGCATGGAGAGGTGGCACAATGGATGCTACTTCATCCAAGCATTTGCCATAAAAGTATCTGTAAAATAATGCAAGGGAGGCAACATTCCTTCTTACTTGTATGGGAGGTAGTTTATTTATAATAGCAGGGTTATTAATAATTCCAACAGCTTTGATCTGAATTTTGTCTAGTTGTTTTAGTGCAACCTCTCCACATCCATTCCACAAGGGTGAGCAACATTCTAGCTGAGAGCACACATGACTCTTATAAATAATAGCTACGTGCTATTTTCTTTGTGTAATTTCTGGTTACTGGGTGGAGTCTGCATTTCTGTCTCTTCAGCTTTTTTTTTTTTTAATGCAAGGAAAAAGGAACCAAAGGCCAAAAGCCCACAAGACTGATCCTTCCAAGAAAAAAATAAGACAAAATAACAGCCAAATTCAAGATCCATTTTATAGCAACATCAAGGCTTGGACCAGAGAATGCTGAGGTTAGGACTGAAAGATGTGGATTTCTCAGACAAGTTTGGCTCCATAATATTTGGTCTGCATAATACACCGAGGTAGTTTGGCCATGTAGAGAGGATGGAGAGCGGGAGACTAATGAGGAGAGTGTATGTGAGTGAGGTGGAGAGGGGGAAGGGAGAGGGAGGCGAAGGATGAGATGGAGGTATGTATATGAGAGAAGTGGGTGTGAGCTGGGAGCAAGGCAGTGAAATGGCTGGGGGGAACAGGGCAACATAGAGGCGATTTGTTTATGGCCACCCCTTACGGGATTAAGGCGTCTCGCAATAGACAGACAGATAATGCCCATAGACCCTTCAAAAAGTACCTGAGTTAGAAATGGAGAATACCAAGTTTACCAAACCTAGAACTGGAGATAATGGCTCTCCTGTACTAGGTCTAAATCTTGTTGGCCAAATCTGGGTAAAAACTGAAATGCTGACATTTATCCTTCTTCCAATCATTCATTTTTATCTCCGTCACTTAGAACCCGTGCATCTCCCCCCATAACTGTTAACCCTTGCTGAGCTGCAGACCTCATATATGGAAACATGAATCTGCATGGGCCAAGCTGCATGCCTCATATGAAGTACAATTTACTATCTGTCAATCTATCAACGGTAACTCTCAATTCTGGCACCGCCTTCAGAAGGCGTCTTATCGCCACAAACACTGATCTAAGAAAATGCTTATTAAATTTCTATCTCGGTGACCTTTGAAGGAAGATCATAAGGCAGTTCAGGCACCGGTGGGAGTGTTGCCATCTAGACGGACTTATTTCAGTAACCACAGAAAACAATGTCTCACCACGAGCGGGCTGGGAGGTGAAGAAAAGAAGCGCGTTTATGAGCGATGGCATCACTCCCCCTTCCCCAGTCTGTCAACATAACTGATGTTTGGTGCTTCCATTTAACATTCAAATACTTCCCACTACTGCAGTTACTATTTCCCAGCCTCTTCCCCAGCCATTCCCAGCTTCTTCCCCAACCATTCCCAGCTGATCAGTGTTTGTGGCAATAAGACGCCTTCGGAAGGCGGCGCTTGAATTATCTGTTGTCGCAATATCCAGCCAAACACAACATCTGGTGCTGTTAGCTGGGCTCTAGTAAAACAATATCCAGTGAAATTATGCAACACCTGGCATCAAAACAGGAAGTGGCCGGCAGTTATACGTAACACCCGGTGGCATGGTGTATCATCTGGCTCATACGCAGTACCCAACCGATGCCCCGGGAAACCACTGCAACATGCCAGCCAATCAGAATTCATTGCAGGGGTAGCCCAACCAGAGCACCAATTTTCTCATTTTCTCCCAGATATCCTGTTCAGTGTAGACGTATCTATGTGCTCTGCCCTTGTGACCGTGTGGTGACAAAACGCTAGTGCTGTGACTTACTCTCTCGTTGTTGATGCAATGTTGTTGGCCTCTCAGTGATTTGTGTCCTGGTGCTCTATTGTGATTCAGAAATTACTGTCCACGTAATTACTGCCAACAAACCACACAGGATTACATGCACTGTACTGTACTGTACTGCATGGTGTACAACTCTATCCTCTATTGATACCAACACTAGGTGAGTACATACAGTAAATGTCCTCTCATCCGGCATCTGGTCTTATGGTATTTCTGGTCTTTATAAATGGTCCCATTACGAAAGTTCTCTGATCTTCCAGCTCATACGCTGAGCCGATCAGCACCCATGACAGGGTCGCCAGCTCATCGCTGGTACCCGTGGGCCCAAAGTTGCCAATTTGGCGCTGTTGGTGCTAGATCTAGCACTTTTCATAATAATTCATCGCCAATAAATATTAGATTTTCTTCTATATCTAGCACATTTTGAAGTCCAATTTACTGTGAAAATCTGAACAGTTCACCTGTAGCTTAGCGCATTTTAAAGTTAAGCTTAGCGCTTTTGAAGATTTCTGCTTGCCAACACTACATGCGCCATCAGCCGTCATGACTCGAGAGCGTCTGGCTTTGTAAGCTTGACCTTTCAGAAGTTTGGAAACTTTGTCGTGCTATTTTAAGGTGTACATATGTAAATACACCTAGGTAAAGGTAAGTTCATGTGTACTGTATCATTAAATACATTAAATATAAATTGCTTATTAAATACTGAGTGCTTAGGGTTGACCAATAATACTTGCTAGACACTGTGATTGCATTTGGGTGACTGACCATTATTACTAGAAACTTTTTGGCAGGTTTTCCTGGTCATTCGGCTGTTTCTGCTCTTTCAGCACCTGTTTGGTCCCAAAATGCCAAATGCGAGGACTTTTACTGTAGTACACAATGTACAGAACTGTATTACTCTACTACAATCTATCAATACTGTATTTTACGTTTAATTTTCATCTTTTACTCACGGGAAAGTTTTTAGAATACAGGGTCGAGAAAAGCAAGACGAATAAATTCACTGAAAAAAAGCATGCCCTTCATCAGCGAAATGTGTGGTACCGATACGGTTTTCTACCTAACAAACTGACTCTTAACTACCAACAAGCTTGCAATATCTTACAGTATCTTGGTCGGTGGGAGGCGCTGATCATCCACTCATTCAGTACAGTGATACTCTACTCCAGGATAACTCTACGTTGAGTGACAAGCCAAATTATTCCCTGTAAACCAGGAAATCATTTAATACGCTGGGTGGTAACCTCATAACCAACCAATACATGGTCCCTACGTGTAAACAAGTGGGCTGGCGGAGAGCTAGTGCCCTTCCCCAGAAAACAACTACAGTAACTAAAAAGACAAACAAAATGCCTTGGACCAGGACAGACCAACAACTGACGACCAAGGACAGTACAAAGCACATGGTAGCAGATTTCAACGTGGAATGTAAATGATGCGAATGATGAGTTGAAAGAGAGAGAGACAGACTGTTCAGGTGCTTGAGGGTGCACAAGTGGACATATGCAGTTTGACTGAAGCTAGCAATATGGAGAGGTGAGAGTGTGAAAGATTGGGAATATGGAAGGGGTATATGTGCGGAAGTAGGTGAGAATGAGAGGCCAAAAGAGGGTGTAAGTCAAGTGCAAGAGATGGAAGGAGAATATAAGAGAGTATGGATTGGTTGGTTCAAGGATTGTGTGGATAAGATTGAAAGTTGGAATACAAATGTGGGCGATTGTGTGTGTACAAGTGCCAACAGAAGACCGTGTGACCAGAGTGAAAGAAGAGTTCTGGGCAAATGTGGAAGCATGCATGGAAATGTTTGAGAGGAATGAGGGTGCTTTGCATTGGAGGTATGAAAGGAAAAGTAGGGAATGTGAAAGTGGATGGAGTAGTTGGTGAGTGGGGTGTGCCTGCAGAAGTGGATGAGAATGGCAGTGCTCTAGTGGACACTTCTGTGGGGAGGAGATTGGTGATACCCAATACCCACTTCGGACAAAAAATGATCCACAGGTGTACATGGTGAGTGATGAGATGGGTGGGTGATGAATTGAATGAATGGAAGGCAATGACTGATTATGTGTGTGTGGATAATAGAATGAGCAGGTGTGTAATGGATGCAAGAACATATAGAGGTTGGGGGAGTGGACTTTCTGACCACCACTTGGTGGTGGTGAAAGTCAAGGTTCAACTGAAATGGAGGAATAGAAGAGAAGGGTAGAAAGGTTACAGGAGGATAGAAAAAAGGCAGAATATAAGAGAGAAGTGGAGAAGCGATTGGGTAAATATGATTTGAAGCAGATGGGGGAGGTAGAAGGTGTATGCAAAATATTCACAGAAGAAATCTGTGCAGCATGTGAGGTGGTGTGTGGGGTGAAGAGAAGACAAAAGAGGGTGCAAGGAACAGCATGGTGGAATGAAGAGGTGAGACAGGCTGTGGTACAAAAGGAGAAGATATATAGTGCGTGGATGGGATGTGGGGGCATGGAGGAAGTTGAGAGATGGAAGAGAGAGTTATGTGCAGAGAGGAAGAGAGAGGTGAAATGATTAGTATGAGTGAGTAAGAAGAAAATGGATACGGAATCAGGAAGGATTTTCAGTGTAAAGAGTAGGGAAAGTACGAAAATGTCCTGGAAAGAAGGAAAGAGAGTAAGACAGCGTGATAAGCTAGTCGGGGGTGAAAGATAAAAATGGTTGATTGCTAGTGGAGAGGGGAGAAAAGGTAAGCAGATGGAAAGAACACTTTCAAGACACCACCACACAGACACGTACACACTTATCTTATCACGTTCATTAACTTTTCCATACCTCTGTTTCTGGCATTACAATAAACTTCAAGGTTACAATATCGTCCCTAGACAAACAGACACGAAAGCAAGCCTGAATGTAAAACAGAGCAAGCCAAATATTGATATGACTAAGCCATGTGGAGAAGCTGGAGAGCGAGAGACTAACGAAGAGAGTGTATGTAAGAGAGGTGGACAGGAGGAGAGAGAGGGGGAGGCCGAGGATGAGACGGAGAGATGGAGTGGAGAGGTATATGAGAGAGGGGGGGTGTAAGCTAGGGGGAGGGCAGTGAAATGGCAGGGGACAGGGCAACATGGAAATGATTTGTCTGTGGCCACCCAGTACAGGATTAAGGCATCCGGCAATAGACTGACAGACATAAGGTTTGATCTAGCCTACACCATCTAGCTGCTGTGCTGGTAGGGCAGTAACAGTCATCCCCTGACTGATGTGCCCCTCAAATTGACAAGAAGAAAAAGATCTTCAAAGTTACACATTTCCACCACTTTTTAAGGCTATCAGTGTAATAATTATACAAGTTACACTTCAGCTACTGACAAAAGTAAAACTATAAGTCCTATGCATGGAAACTCTCCTAGATTTCATCCATACTAAAAAAAAAAAAAATAAATAAAAATAAGTACCGGTAAATCAAATCAGACCATGAAGAGTAAGATTACACCTGTAAAAAAATAAGAGCAATACTTAATCCGTGGACTGTGCAATTACCTTTTTTTATCCCACCCCGCTGTGTGCAAAAAATGAAGAAAAAAAAATTTAGTTTTTGTTTATTATAAACTTGATAAAAATCAAGTGCTTTAGTGGACATTTGTGCTGGGAGGGGGTTGGTGGTAGCTAATACCCTCTTCAGGCACAAAATGATCCACAGGTATACATGGCAAGTGGTGAGAAGAGAGGACAGTGGAATGAATGAACGGAAGGCAATGATTGACTATGTGTGTGTGTGGATGAAAGGATGAGAAGATGTGTAATGGATGCAAGAGTATATAGAGGCTGGGGGAGTGGACTTTCTGACCACCACTTGGTGGTGGCCAGAATCAGAATCCAAACAAGATGGAGAAAGAGAAGAAGGGAAGGACAGGAGGAAGTATTTATTACAAGGAGGGCAGAAAAGTTACAAGAGGATGGAATAAAGGCTGAATATAAAAGGGAAGTGGCAGAGTGATTGGGTAAATATAGATTGGAGCAGATGGGGGACATGGAAGGTGTGTGCAAGGTATTCACAGAAGAAATCTGTGCAGCATGTGAGGTGGTGTATGGGGTGAAGAGAAGACGAAAGGGGGTTCAGGGAACAGCATGGTGGACTGAAGAGGTGAGAGAGGCTGTGGCACAAAAGAAGAAAGCATATAATGAGTGGATGAGGAACAGGGGCGACGAAGAAGCTGAGAGACGGACGAGAGAGTTATATGTAGTGAGGAGGAGAGAGGTGAAAAGATTAGTAAGAGAGAGTAAGAAGAGAGTGGATGAGGAATTGGGAAGGAATTTGAGTGGAAAGTGGAGGGAATGTAAGAAAATGTTCTGGAAGGAGGTAAAGAGAGCTAGACAGGGTGCCAATGAAGTCAGTGGGGGTGTGAAAGATAAAAATGGTGGATTACTAATGAAGAAGGGAGAAAAAGTAAACAGATGGAGAGAACACTTTAATGAACTGTTGAACATAGAGAATGAAAGTAATGCAAGTATAAGTGGCTGGGGAATGGCAGGGAGAAGGAGGGTTGTGAGAAGAGAGGAAGAAATCACCAGGATGGAAGTGGTGGAAGCAATGAAGAAAGTTAAAATGGGGAAAGCCCCAGGAATTGATGGAGTGTGTGGTGAAATGCTGAAGCATGGGGGAGAGATAGTAATAGAATGGATGTGGAAGGTGTGCAGATTGGCTTGGGAGGAGGGTAGAGTCCCGGAGGATTGGAAGTCAGGTATAATTATTCCTCTGTACAAAGGAAAAGGGGAAAAAGCAGTGTGTGGTAATCATAGGGGCATTTGCCTTCTCAGTGTAATAGGAAAAATATATGGTAGGATACTTATTGACAGAGTTAGGGAAATTACTGAGGAATTAGTTGGAGAAGAACAAGGAGGTTTTAGGAAGGGAAGAGGTTGTGTAGACCAGATATTCATTCTTAGATCCTTAGTGGAAAAGTTTCTAGAGAAGGGCAAGAAGTTGTATGCAGCCTTCATGGATCTGGAGAAAGCATATGACAGGGTGGATAGACAAGGTTTGTGGAAGGTATTAAGAATATATGGAGTGGATGGGAAGTTGTTGAAGGCAGTGAAGAGTATGTATGAGGGTGCTAAGGCTGCAGTGCGTGTGGATGGCAAACTGAGTGAATCTTTCCATTTGAAGGTTGGATTGAAACAAGGATGTGTCATGTCTCCATGGTTGTTCAATCTGTATATGGATGGGGTTATAAAAGAGATACAAGGTCGGGCAGTGGATGTTGGAG
>JAGKTI010010924.1:16041-27493 GCA_018397915.1 Birgus latro
TGGAAACTCCCTGTACTGTTGTTTGCAGATGATACTGTGTTGTTGAGTGAAGACGAAGGGGAGCTGCAAGGCTTGGTAGATGAGTTTGGAAGTGTGTGTAAGAAACGGAATCTAAAGGTGAATGTAGGGAAGAGTAAAGTGATGGTCTTCGAGAGAAGTGAGGCCAGTGAATGTAAAGTGAGATTGGATGGGAAGGATATGGAGAATGTGAGTGAATTTAAGTACTTGGGCAGTGTGATGAGTAAGGATGGAAGTATGGAGGGTGAAGTGCTCAAAAGGGTGCAGCAGGGAAGGAAGGTTGCTGGTTCGTTGAAAGCAGTGATAAGAAACAGGGAGGTGAGCATGGAAGTGAAAAAGTTGTTACATGACAGTATTGTGATACCAACTCTAACATATGGAAGTGAAGCTTGGACCCTGTTGGAAGGACGGAAGTCAAGAGTGAGAGCAGTGGAAATGAGTTATTTGAAAGGAGCATGTGAAGTCACATGGAGAGACAGACTAACAAATGAGGAAGTGAAGGAGCGTTGTGGTGTGGTTGAGGATGTGATGGGAAGCGTTAGGAGAAACACGTTGAGGTGGTTTGGGCATGTGGAGAGGATGGAGAGTGAAAGACTGACGAGGAGAGTGTATGTGAGTGAGGTGGAGGGGGTGAGAGGGAGGGGGAGGTCGAGGATGAGATGGAGGGATGGAGAGGCATATGAGAGAGGGGGGTGTGAGTTGGGAGCGTGGTAGTGAAATGGCAGGGGACAGAGTGACATGGAGCCGATTTGTTTGCGGCCACCCCATGCGGGATTGAGGCATCTAGCAATAGATAGATAGATAGATAGATCACCTGGTGAAAAAAAAAAATCTTTCTCTCTCCATCTATGTGTAGCGCCATGCATAAGTTTGCGTAGGGGGTGGAGTACTGTAGTTAGCAGTGATGCATGGCCGGCACAGCCTGAGCTATGGCTTGCAACGCGACGCTACCCAGCCTGAGCTGTGACTCGCAATCCACGCGTTAAACAAGAAATTGTATACCAAGAATATATATAACCTTACTTCAAAGACAAAAAGCGTTCCTAATTTTAAAAGCCATAAAAAATCTTATTTATGTTTGTTTTGCATTCTTGCCTTAAAAAAAAAAAAAAGAGATATTCGCCTGTGCATGATATTCCTCTGCCAGCTGACAGTCGCCACTTCCTACAATGCTTTTCTGTGGTCTGACATGGAAGGTTGGTGGCTCAGGTGCCTCTAGTGGTGATAACTGGGGGAATCTGTCATGGAATTCTGTCACGTGACCTAGAACTGCCCCCTCTTCCTCTCGCATGAATTTCAAAGCCAGAGCAGCCATGGAGTTCAGTGCAGCAGGTGTCCTACTATTCCTCGGTAAATACTAACCCAAGACTTGTAAATTCAAACTGGTAGATTTAATTAGCCAAGGTTCGGTAACATGGAGTCTGGGTTGGTTAACACCTAAAATGGTTTGAAATTCATTCGTTTTTTTTTTACTACAATAATTCTTTACCACAAGGGTGCAGCCTTTCCACATTTCCTACTGATATTAATCTCCCATATGTTACTTGTTATGCTTCACCGAATACCACAGATAATATGTGCCTTTAAAATTTTACCTGTGAAATATGTAATGACTTGTTGGGGGGTGGGATGGGACTGGAGTGTGTTGGTGTTGTGATGAGGAGAGGTAGACTGAGGTGGTTTGGGCATGTGGAGAGGATGGGGGATGATAATTGGGCGCAGAAAGTGAGAAGGATTAATATTGGGGGTGGGGTTGCGAGGGGTAGACCGAAAAGACGTGGGATGAGGTCATTGTGACATCAGGGTTAAGCGATTGACCAGGAAGGCTGCCAAAGATCGAGCAGCATGGAGATCCACTATTAGGTGACCAAAACCGACCCATGCAAACATGTTGGAGCCTTCAAAAACGAAAACAAAAACACATACTGTCACTCCAACAACGTTACCACCAAGAGCATAACCTAATAACAAATTCTTCAATTTCATGTTTTACTTTAGGCGTAATTTCACATTCTTTATCGACAGGTTAGGTTTGGATAATTTAGGTTAGAACAGATTATGACAATTGAGATTATTAAGTTAGGACTCAGACTACAAAGTGGCCAGATATGTATTCAAGGGCTGTCTTGGTTAGGTTAGTGGCAATCCTAGGTGGCTAAAATGAGGGGGTCTGGAGGCAAATCCCTCAGTTTGGATGAGTTAGGTTAGGATACATCAGGTTTGCCATACACTGGAATGACTGATGCAGTGACAAGGCCTGATGGAGAGATCACCAGAAATCAATGCATTCAGTTGCCATGGACAAACTAAAGGCCTCCTAAAATACCCCAAAAAAGGCATATTTTATTTTCCTCAACACTTTTTGTAATGTAAAAAAAAAGAACTGTGTCACTGAGATAAAATCAGTTTCCTTAAGGTATATGAGGGAGGGGGGAGTGAGCTGGGGGGAGGGTAAGCAAATGGTGGGTGATAGAGCGACTTGGAGGCGTTTTGTCTGCGGCCACCCTTTGCGGGATTAGGGCGTTGGGCTATAGATGGATAGACAGAAGTTCATGGCATTGTAAGAAGGCAGTTGCAATCACCTGATCTGTTTGTTTGTTTGTTTATGACAGGTTAGGTGTCACTGGGCTGACATTAAGTAACATGATCTGGGTGGGTCAATGTCCAAAATGAAACCAAGGTTCTCCCATGTTTTTTATGTGATTCCAACTATTTTGGGTTTCATTTAAAAATATAAATTACTAGTTTTCACTATTGCCCCCCCTCCCCCACCTTAAAATCTATGATACCTCATGGATCCCCCTCAATGACCAGAAAGAGGATGTAATATTTAAAGGAAAAAAAAAGGGGGGAAATTTCTGACGAAAATTATGATAAAAATCAGGTGAAACATTAAAAAAATATAAATAAAAAAAATGGGGGAAAACTGTTACAAGTCAAAACATGCGTGAAGGGACCTGTTACTTTAAACTTCACATTAGTGTTGCTATGTACAAGCTACTGGCGATACTTGGCAACGGATTTTGAAATTCACCGCTAAGAAACACTGGGATTATTATTACCATCTTAATTAGTAGGCTTCATGTCAATGTAAGTGTGCAGCAGGTAGAATGTCAAACAGGAATTCCAGTACCGCACCCAATCAAACTCCAGCTTCAATTAATGGCACAATATGCTGGCAAATAAAATCCATGCAGCACACATATCAACCATCCACGATACATATACTCCTAAATATCAATCCTACCTCTCTCCTGCAGTGTGTGTTGAGCCTCGGGTCCTCCGTGGCTGCGGGTCCCGGCACTCCCACACAGACAACAATAAACACACCGTCGTCTGCTGACACGCCATAGATACACCTGACAAATAATTCACTTTCACAGTACACTGACAAGTTTTTTGCTAATTAGCTCGATTATTATTACTATTATTATTATTATTATTATTTTAGCTACCAACTTAGGTATGCTTCTTTCGACAGCTCTTTGAAGTAATTAATTCATGCTACCGATAATTCTCTCAGTTTCTAAAGGTACGACGAGTGTTTTGGTTTGATATACTCTACGCGAGGTTTCTGTCCACACTGAGCTGGCCTTAGGACACCTGCGTTATCATTTGACAGATGTGATGAGTCGTTAGAAGGAAGATAGACTACGACCTATACTTCGTCTATAACTTAAAGCAAGGTTAATGGGGCCATCATAACGAAACACTCAGTAACACGTTTTTCTTCTCTCATCAGCCACACCACACCGCATCATAGATGAAAAAACTGAGGTGAGTAGGTGGAATACCTGTACTAATTTTAGAGATAGACTGAGATGTGAGGTGGTGATGGGCGATGTGTCAAGGAAAGGGAAGAATGATGTCCTGGAAAGTGGAAATCATACAGATAAAACATTTGGATGTACTGGTATTGTGATGGGGAGAGGTAGAAAATGACAACTGGTTGCTCAAGGTGAGAGGTCTGTGAACGTCGAGGGTAGGGTTGCGAAAGGGACTAAAAAGGGAGGCTGCCAGAGATCGAGAAGTGTGGAGATCGAGCCGCCATTAGATGATCAAGGTATACTCATGAAGCATGTTGGGTTTATAAATTTAAACAAAAAATAGCGTTCAATAGCCAGATTGTCAGTATCACGAGTCCGTTGCCACCACTGTCCTGAACCATTGATGCATCTTTTCATTTACTGATGAATATGCAGCAGTCTTACCTGGTGGGGCTACCACAGATCCTCAGTCCAGCCAGCAGCTAGACAGGGAAGTTGAGCGGCCCTTGACACGGTGACAGGTACGCCAGTCAAATGTGCAGGAATATAGTTAAACGAATAGTGATAAATGACTGATTAAATGTATCCTCAGGGCGTTTAGCAGTATTGATCATCCAGCACAGTTGACCACACAACCGTCTCAGTAGGCCTATGTTTAGTTTTGATATGCAGGTTCTGTATTTACCATTTACTACAAGTTCGACAATCTGGACCACTATGTTGTTGAGTGCCAAGGAGGAATGTATATGACCATTTAATATTACCTGAGTTAACCATTAAAAAACTTTCTTCTAAAGTTATATTTTCGTTTTCTCAACTTACAGCGCCAACAATATTAAAAATGAAGGTCTCGCTATGATTTGTCTGATCACCGTGCTGTCATCTGCCTTCAGCAAGTTTTCCTTCACTCCTTTCAACCCGGGATTTGGGGATACCACAGTTATCTGATAGCCATTCTGGCCAAGGCCTCGTTACGTACATTGCCTCACACTCTCCTTGCTACCTCACGTGCCATTCCTCTCTCACCTCCGTCTCACTTTCATTGATGCCTCTTTGTACATAAGTAATCAGGGTCGGAATTAGGCATAAACTAAACAAACTACAGCTTAGGGCCTCACAGTCAGTCGGGGCCTGTCAATTTTTTGTTTACAATTTTATTATATGTGTAAGCAAGGATGAGATGGAGGGATGGAGTGACGAGGTATGTGAGAGATTGGGGTGTGAGCTGGGAGTAGGGCAGTGAAATGGCGGGGGACAGGGCGACATGGAGGCGATTTGTTTGTGGCCACCCCTTACGGGATTAGGGCGTCTGGCAATAGACGGACAGATATAATGTTTTAACCTACCTAACCCACTCTGAACGTATTTGTCATGCATCTTGAGGGCATTCTCGTCAAGTTCAGTTGTTACACAGCCTTATTCTCTGTTAACAATTGCCAAATGGGGCCACAACAACCCACCCATAGCTTAAGGGCCTCGTCACGTCTAAATCCAGCCCTGTATGTAATGTTTATCTCAGTCCAGCTCCTCCACTGTCGACCTGAGCGGCTGCAGTGCTTCTCATCCAGCGTTTGGTGGTTCCCGTCTCTCCTGTAGATAATCGCCTCCATGACTTTGCCACTATAAACAGCATCTGCATTCTTCCCCCACTCATCTCATTCATCACAGACTACACTCACATCCAAAGCCACTCCAACACAAACAATCACACTTACAAGCACTTCTCACCCTACACACAATCTCTGCAGAGCACCACATGTTGGTGGAGTGGAGATACAGACAGACAGATAGGTAGATAGATGTTGGAGGTGGCTGTCTCAATTTAATGACATGCCCCACTCGCATCTCAGACCACAATGCCATCCTTGCCACGTATTCCATTCCCATCCTACATTCTCAGCACCGCCATGCCAGAAAAATGATTAATATCCCTCCTCCGCTGCAGGCCTCCTTCAGTGCCATGCTAATCGTTTGGCAGTCACTCCCATCATCCACTGCACTTAGTACCTCCCTAGTTGTCGTGGTGCAGAAATTGTATGATTGTTATGTGTTGCAAGTCAATACGAGAACCTCAGCCCGTCAGTCAGGTGGCTAGTGAGGGTGAGTCTATGAATACCAGATTCTGAATGAGGGATGCCCGCCTGCCTGACAGTGAGGGGGACGTGCGGCAGCAGCGTGTAATGACCGAAAGGAAACTTAACAAATTAATCACGCTCTCCTGACCCGGGTGATGGCGGGATCACCTATGTCACACTACGACTTATTGCTCAGGTTCCTGGCAGCCACTTACTATCACTGTCTGTTCAATGTCAGTCTCTCTTAGGGCATTCTCCGAAGAAGTGGACCGGCAGCAGTCGCCCCAGTCCCTAAACCTAATTCCTCTGACATACATCCTGTCTCTCTCGCTTCCTGTGGCTCCATAGTTCTCGAGACAACTCATTTAGCCAGGCTCCGTGATCTTGCCCGAGATCAACTTCTCCTTATCTCTGGTGTCCTCCCAGGTGGCAGCACGAGACATTGCATTACAGAATTACTTCCCATCTCATCTATGCCTAATCCTCTTGGCACCGCCTGTATTGGCCTCTCAGCTGCCCTCTCGCAAACCCGGACGTCGTCCTTGATGAACATACCCACCTGGGTGTCCGTGGCCGTCTGTTTCGCTGGCCGGGAAGCTTCCATGCCGTATCGCCTCTCTCGGTATTGTCCTATGGGGTGGTTACTGACGACACACTTTTCAGTTTTAATATTCCCCTTTAACCTTGTCATTAACGTACTTCCCTGTGTTCTTGGTCCTCTCCCCAGTTCCTCTCTGATCTTTAGTTATGCTGATGATATCTGCATCCAGTACCTCTTCCCTGCCTTGCTTCAACACTCGCTCTCCCACTCACAGGCTTGCCCAGACAACGTCCTCCTTCTCGGCATTCATGGAAGTAATGCAGGACTATACACATCTTGTTCTCCTCCTCTCCCCCCACTGTAACCTCTCCCAGTATGTCTCCACCCTCTGCTCCCGTCTCCTACACAGACCTGACCACATCGGCATCCTTACTAGCGGCTCACAAGGCGCCAGCATCCCCGCTGCTCTTACATTTTACCCGATGTCTATTCTATCTCTTTTTGAGTGTCATGCCATCCCTCTCTCCCTTGTCTCTCATGAACAGCCCCACCTCTTGAAGTGGCGTTTCATTCTTAGTTGCCCCTGGTCAGTCAGAGTAGCCAACATATTCACTGATTTAGTCTGTGTCCTGTTCCTGATCTCATTCATATGTTCTGTGTCTCCTTCGCCTCACAATGTCTGACCATAATGCCGTCCCCTGCTGTGTCTTTTTCCACCCGACTGATTAATGGTTTCTAGTGTCCAGTGGCCTCCTGGCTCCAAAAAATTCGTTCACCTCTCTATTCTCCTCTCCAGCTCCCTGACAGAGATCCCACCAGTATCAGTGCTGATTTTGTCACACCCATCCCTGGTGACCTTTTACCCCCTGTCTGGACACTTAAACTTCTGCTGTTCATTGTTCACCTTACGTCAAAATGGTTTGTGTAATTACTCTCATGCCTATTTCCACCATTACGTGATGAGAAGAACGATATTTCCTTTTCTTGCCTTCGACTTTTTAAATTATACCCGCGTGTAGATCGTTAAACACGTGCTGGTAATGTTTTGGAAGAGTAAAGTAATTCAAGAAGCTAGCAAGTGCTGCCAGGTACAACAAACCTCGCCCGACGGCAGTTATCTTATTTTCAACCGTTAGCAAATTATATCCCTCTGAAAATCCGTGATCTTTCAAGGTCACTCAAGTTCAAAGGTGATGATGCAAATGAAAGCCCGTATGAGACTTCGTATATCTTCGGCCAGTATCGAGTTATAAACCCCAGAATATCCGTGACCTTGAGTTTAACCTTTCAAGGCCTCTCAAGATCAAAGGTCATGGTACCAAATGAAAGCCCATATTACGAGTTCCTGTATGTTCCGAATAGTAAATATCTCTATCCTGAAAGTTTCATGTCATTTCATTCCGCCGTTTTACCGTAGTGTTGCTAACAAAGAAACAGAGAAACGACCAAAAACAATACTTCGCCAGATTCCATACAGGCGAGATAATAATTATCGCCCACCTTCACAAGGCAGAGCAGTAATGTTTTTGCCCGCCTCTGTGTGTGTGTGTGTGTGTGTGTGTGTGTGTGTGTGTGTGTGTTCCCATTATATCTCATGAACGCCTTGAACTATCAACATGAAACCTTCAGGGTATCAAGATATGGCCAAAATCTTGGCCGGGATCGAAAATGGCCACTCAGAGTCAAGATCAAGGTCACCAAAATGGCTGCCAGGGGTCAACTAGGTTTTATCGTCCGCCTTTAGCACCATTATATCTCATGAACGGCTTGAACAATCAACAGGAAACCTTCAGGGTATCAAGATATGGCCAAAATCTTGGACTTGGCCAACAGCATATTCTGGCGGGCGATTAGCATTCGGCTCCCGAATGCTTTACTTTTATATTTAGTAACTGGAGCGATCTGGCAACTCCATGCCGTTGTGATGGGCGCTTAATTAACTCGACACTTCTCTCTCCATCTCAGACACAACACACATATACAGAACAACACGCAACACACACAGCCCCCTCTCACGGTCTCATTCGCCATAACAATAACCAACACATCACACAACACTGACGGGCCCGCTAAATGCATAAGGCTCGTGCATCCGCTATGCGGATGCGAATCTACAACGAACAAACATCTCCATCTTACACTTGGCCAGACGCTTGTGTCCCGGGAAGAAGGAAGAATCGAAGAGAGTTAATATTTCCTCTTTTATTATGGCAGTGACATTTTTATTTTGTTTGCCTCTGCTTAAAATTAAGTGTAGATTATTTATTAGTCAACTGGTAATACAGTACATGTTTCAATCTCTTGTCTATCAGTGAACACCAGTGTGTTGACTAGTTCCTTCTTTACGTGCATACCATTGAAGAAATAAAAAGTTGCTGGGACAATACTTTACCACAGAGCTGCCCCAAAATCTAAAGTTGCTGGTACAATACTGAACAAAAGAGTTGCACCAGAATCAAATACCTTCATCCCACACCCACACACTCTCTATGTGCTGATTTCTACACACTCATATCAGGCACTGGTGAGGTATGTTGTTAACGTAGATATATACATTTGTATATACACATAAAACTCGACTGAATCACTATAGCCACGCCTTTGGAGACCAGAATCAGGGGCCAGATTTACTATCAAATTTAAGGTCAATCGCCTCCTGTCACTCAGATCTTTTTTTCCCCAGGAAGAACAAGAGACACTGGTATTTTCTACTGTCCTTTCCTTGTCCTTTCTTAAAGAAAAAAAAGTTCATGCTGATTATCCTTCAATAACTAAGATTTATTTCTACAGAAGGAACAAGGAACACGGAAGGATGCTGCACTGTTCTTATTCCTGCAAAAACGAATCTAAGTTACGACAGTGAGTCGATGGTAAATATGTTTGTGCATCCCTTATCAGGCCTGGCTAAGAAATCACACCGCGTAGGTAGGCCAGCAGCTGACTAATGGTGGTGGTGGTGGTGACCGTGGTAGTGGTGGTGGTGGTGGTGGCCGTGGTGGTGGTGATGACCGTGGTGGTGGTGAGTGGTCTCCCCTATGGCCAGGCCCACCGCCAGACCAACCGCTGCCGCCTCAAGACCACCGCTACCACGATGCTGTCAAGGCAAAGGTACGAGACACATTTTAACGCAAGGAAGAAGGAATCAAAGGCCAGACGCCCGTAAGAGTGTTCCCTCCAAGAAAAAAACAAAAACCAAATAAGAGAGCCAGATTCAAGACCCGTTCTTTTCGAGATGCCTGGACACACTGCGTTTGAAAAGACTGGAGGTCATAGGCAGTAGGAAACACGGATTCTGGGCTTGCCTTTACCTCCTTATCGTCGTATTAAAAAGACAATAAAAGATAATAAAACCAGGCAGTCGGGCATAATGAAGTTAATCCTTACTTCGTCACTATCCTTCACCTAATCCATAATCCCATCCTTCAGTTTCTAATTCTCCTCTGCCGCGTCCTTCTTACTCCACCATTACAGGTTCCCGTCATATCAGAGTGACACGTAATCTTTGCTACCTGGTAGTTGGATTTCAGTCACTCACTCAGTTTCGTTCATTCACGCACTCAGTCACTCATTTTCATTCATTCACGCACTCGCCCAATTCCATTAATTCACTCACTCAGTTTCATTCGCTCACTCACTCAGTTTCACTCACTCACTCACTCAGTTTCATTCGCTCACTCACTTGTCACTCACCGTCATGCATTACTGGCCAAACCTACTTCACGCCTCACCCCATCTACTCACTGTGTCCTGGAAGCTGGGTGCAGTTAAATCCCAGCCAGATATTACAACCCACCGTAAACATGCAGAGTTACCCCGACATTGACACAGCAGGGAGTGGCCGGTATTTCTCGTAGGGTAAGGAGGCTCCCTATCACCTCGGCGATTTATTTTCCAAACTACCCATTAATATCCTCTTTTTTTGCTTCTTATATTTTTTTTAATATCAATATACACTGCATGGGTAACCACACAAGATGGCATGAATAACACTCAAGACTACAGTAACGGAGCAGAATCAGAAATAAATCGGTAAAGAAGAGGTGTTGGTAAGCTTCCTAGCCCCACCAGAATGCTGTTCCAAGGTACCGTACTTTTGTAGTTGATTGTACGTGGATCGTCAAGGCTTCATCCCGTAAAAGTTAATTATTTACCAAACTCACGCGCCCTGTTCATATTTTCTGTTGAAATGAGTCTTACACAGGTTACTTGTTATCATTCATGGAATACCACAGCTACTGGGGATTTTTATAAGTTTACCTCTGAAAGCTATAAAGGAGGGTTTAGAATACGTAAATATTCCGCCGACGTCTGCCAGTAACCGAGCATTTTTTACGAACCTAAAGAACATTTTTAAAATTGAAAGCTGGCTGTCGAACTCAAGTGAGGTTAGGCTGGATAAGGTGCGGTCTGGTTAGGTTAGGTTTGGTTAAGTCATTAAGTTTTCCATTCCTTTGACACGGAACACACTGAGGCGTCCAGTCGGAGCGATGGTTGGTGAACAACGCGGCCAAAGTCGACTGAACGCGGCCAGTCGGAGAGATCGTCGGTAAAACATTACCTGGCCGCTTCCTTAAATATCCCCCAAATAGGTATATTTTGTCCTTTTCCAGCCACTTCTTGTACTCACAGTGGAACAGTTAACTATCTGTGTTGCTTACGTACCAAAATTACTTACCTTGAGATCGTGAGTTTGTTATAACATAGGTGGAGTCGCCGCGCCCGTTTGGTAAAGAATTATGATTACACCCGAGCCCTGACTGACGCGTAAAAGCCTTGGTGTAACTCTGCCCTCTGACCTATACCTTCCCAGACATCTTGGTTTAACACGAAGCTCTGTATTCCCATCAGTTAAGGAAGCTCCCTAACGCCTTTTCCTAAGCGACTTATTTGGAGTAGCACATCTTATTCTGCATCGCACATCGTATTTTGCGTAGTACACCTTACTGTACATAAATAAATTCTAATATCACCCTACTCTAAATATATAACGTGCAAAAAGATACTAGCCAGCCGTATCCAAAATTAAATCGCTAAGGAAGAGGTGCTAGGGG
>JAGKTI010010925.1:10777-27482 GCA_018397915.1 Birgus latro
CTATGACTCACAGCTGAATAAAATTGTCTAGTGTCAGCTAGAATGCAATACTGATGTTGCCCAGACCACAAGATAATACAGTAATTGTATTTCTAAAGATTTTGAAGACAGGTAAAGTAAATAACTGCTTACACTAGCTACCACTCGTGTTGTAGGGGGTGACAGTAAACTGTGCATTAACTTATTATTTTAATATAATTTCAGTGTCAAATTCTGTATAGAGAGCAGGTCAGATTTTTGGTAGGTTATGCATACCGTAGGTCTGCTGATTGGGACTGTTGGTGTAACATATACCGGTAGCTACAGTTGGAACATAATGTTGAATGAGCCGTGATTACTAACTGTTTGACTGTTGGGCATTAATGGCTTTTTTATATTCTATCTCCAAAATTTTTCATTTTGCTGAGATTGGATCAGGTAGACTTAAAGAAGCCCATCGAATCCATACATACATCGCACTGGAATTTCTAAACATTGTCGATGTATAGATGGCAGGGTGAGGTGTCCTTTCTGACCAACAGTTTACTACATCAGTGTGTTGGCATCCCAGAATTGCCAACCCTATTGCATCAATACAGGCAGGTGTCCCTATGTTAGTAATCTGCTGAAAAACATTTGGAGTGACCGAGGTGGTGGTGCTTCTTATTCAGACCTGAAAAGTTAGGTGCAGCCATAAAAACAACCCTGAATGTTAGGCTACCGTAATCCCAAGTAACCATCTGGTGTACATGCATGATCACATTACATGATAGAAAAACCTCTTTGTGCATCATATTAGTGATCCAAATTGGTGTGAACAAAGCACAATACCATCACCTTGACAAGTGTCTGTCCATTAGGCATACCAGTACTACCAGTAACATTTGGAGGGGTAGATTGAGCAGAAGAAGTGTAAGGTACCCTCAGTTACAAGGATATACCTGTATTTATTTTATTCTAGAAAATGCCAGATGTTATTCAGCATAGGAGGGGCTGACCAAAGGGGTATGCCTATTAGTTGGAGGGGTCTCTGGTAAGCTGAATGTCATCTGGTTTGAGCCAGAAATAGAAGAAAAAGATGCTTCGATTAAAAGAGCTTCAAGAAAATCGGAGTTTCTGCAGTGGTTATTGGTACTGTACTATTGTCCTAAGAATCTCCCAAGGTGCATTAAATTGTTTAGCATCAGCAAAATCAAAAGGGCACGTCTTCAAATTGGTAGGATTAAGTTACTGGACAGTTTCATTAGTTAGCATAGCCTTCTCTCATAAACTTTAGTACAGGTATGCTGAAAGTGAAATACTGGAAAGTCCTTTTTTATCTATGCTGATGGCGTGATTCTGCTGCTATCCCAGGCAGTACCTTCATGATAGATGATATGTTGGATCAAATCCTGCTATAACTCAAACTGTTTTGAATGTTGGTAATCTTGGATTTTGTTATAATTCATGTTTTAAGCCAGTACATGGGTTCAGAAGAAACCAGATATAGCGCCCAAGATATTGAGGCAGTCTGCCAGTAGCTAGATGTTAGGTGTTTCCAAAACTTACACTTCCCACTGTTTATATATTATGTACTAAAATTACTTCCCTTTTCCAGAATTGACAAAATGGGGAATATTTTTGCAAACTTGTTCAAAGGCCTTTTTGGCAAGAAAGAAATGCGCATCCTCATGGTGGGTCTGGATGCTGCAGGTAAAACAACCATCTTGTACAAGCTCAAGCTCGGCGAAATAGTCACAACCATACCCACAATTGGTAAGACTTTTCCTTGATTATTCTTTTCAGTAAAGTTGGTTTGTTTTCCCCTGACCAGATCCATAACCCCTTTCAGCTTATTTGATCGTCAGATGTTGTCAGATTGGAGGTTAAATTTTCCTAGTAACCAAGGAGACACTTTTCTACCTTACAACTAAGATTCATTGAGTTTTGTGGAACCACCATTTAGAATTCAAGTTGTAGGAGTCAGCCAGTTCCCACAGATGAAAAAAACTGACTATACATCTGTAGTATGGTGTGCAGTGTTAAGCACCAGATTTGCGGTTTATTATGTATGTGTGTGTGTCTTTTTTGGTTGATTCAGGAAATAGTTTTCAAATTCATGCAGTGCTTCCAGGGAACTCCTTAACAGGGAGTGGCTTTGAAAGAACTGCCACTAGGCTACTATCCAGACAAACTTGCACTGCCAAATAGTTTTTTTCCCCAGTGTTTTTGCTGTATACATTAAAAAGTATCTACATAGGTTAGTTATGTATTTTGCATTAAAAAAGCATTCAGCTCGGATTTTCATCAAGGTTTGGGTTGCTTTTGTGAGAAATACCATGTACAGTATAGTGGACATGGTTTTTCAAATTGCATCTTCCTTGCACAGTCAGTACCATATACTGTATAAAACATTGTCTCACTAGGAAAACGGAAAGTGAAATAGTGCGCTTTCATCTTTTGTGTCATGACCTCTTCATTGTAATACCTAAAGATGTTTTGAAACAATAGACCAATGCTCGGTATCCCACTTACCTTTTTCTTAGCTAGATTATACAGTACTTCATATAATGTATCCCACATTTTTGTGATTGATTCTTCATTACTGTATGTGTTTTTAACCCTTAAAGTGTGAACCGCAGCCCCAGCTGTCTTTATGGAGGGGTGCCAGTTACAGCTGTGTTTGCACCAAGGAAAACTTGCACTTAAATATTACTCACTGGAGAGATGCCCTAGACTGGTTCTGTTATTGCTCGTTCCATGGACTGATAACTTATACCAATCATTGAGAGTGTATACAGTACATGTTTACTGAATGCCATGAAAGCTGTATAATCATCACCTCTGATAATAGCACTGATACTTGTATAAACAAGCACATTACACCACATCCATACTTAAGTGTACTAGAATCACTCCAAGAACAGTGTCACACAGCACCCCATTTCTACTGAGATTATTTGACTAACTGTTTCTCAAAATATCTTGAATGCATCTTTGTTTTTCAGGATTTAATGTGGAGACCGTGGAATACAAGAATATTAGCTTCACTGTATGGGATGTAGGTGGCCAAGATAAGATTCGGCCGTTGTGGCGTCACTACTTCCAAAATACACAGGTGAGCTTGTTAGAATGCATTCATTTCATTCATTCATTATCCAATCCTATGTTGCCCCATGGATAAAAACATGTACTTTGTTTCAGGCATTCAGATTTGGGTTTGGAGTTTTATGGAAAATTGACAGGGAGAAGAGAACATGTGGGTGGGAGAAGAGACTACTGTAATGATCAGAGAGAAAGGAAAAGTTAGCCACCAGTATGTAAACTCAGACCAGCCTCATGCTGGCTGAGGTCCAAGGGCCCCTGCTTCACAAATGTTTGACTGGTAGGGATGCCCCATAGAGAATTGAAGTGTGTGGCATGGACCGACAGCAAAGAGGCACCAGGTTCCCTCTGGGTGTCGGTAGGAACCACAATTGTTTTCGCGCCACAGTTTGAAGTGGCTGCCACTTGATATCACCAGAAGCTACGGAGAGAGTCAACCACCCAAGCCAAGCATTCCTTATTTGTCTCTGTGTCTTTGCCAGGTGTCTGTGTCTTTGGCAGGTGTAAGGTGATATTTTCTTAAACTTTCTCATCCGATTCCATTCCTGCCTCACGTGGACTATAGCCTCGTCCATCCCTGCCAAGCCTCTTTCCAAGGACATTAGGAAAGGGCTCAGTGATAGTGCCATAGGGCGTGCCATGGATGCCACTGTGTCTAGTTTATCTAGTAATGGAGAGGTTATCACGTTGAGGGGAAAGCCAGTGTCGGGGCCATGTGCAGATGCATGAATATATCCTGCTCTCGTGCCAAAAATTAGTCCTCTTCCTCACGTCGTTCCTCTTCGACGCCACAACCTACAGACCTGGGGATACTTCGCAAGAAGAGGAGTTGGTGAATAATATGGTCATTAATTTGTTTTCCTAACCACTGTACTTTCTGAGATATTTAGGTGTGAATACAGGTTATTTTCGGAAAAATTACCATACTGAGTGAACAACCGCTCTAAAAATAGCCCGGCGGTTAGGGGTTGAATATCAGCAACACCAGTGGAGGGTTATTGAAAGTTTTTATCCTTTTTCTACATTTACTTCTCAGCCACACTATTCACAGAATTTATAACCTGTCACCAAAGCTCCTGTTCACAAGTAGCAAGGACATCATCATCCCCCACATCCATCAGATTTGAAATATTCCATCCCTCACCACTTGTCATCAGCTTCTTTCCCATTTCTCTGATTTGTTGTGACATAATTATTTGATCCATTCTTGCACAGTTGACTTATAAATCCAGCCAGAATGATACAAGAATGTGGAGGGATTGAGAGTTGTATCTCATGCCTGTTTTCGAATTCACACATCACCCTAGTTCACGACTTATAAGTTTGTCTCTAAACAGCGGTTAAGTCATTTGGTTTATGTGGGTTAATATGTTATTGTTAACCTATCCTTGCTTGCCTTAGGACCTTCTCTGTATTGTGGCTGTTGTACGTTATACTATCCTACCATTGTACTGGCTTTAATGAAAAGGTGTGAAACATCAGTATCTGGTGGCGAAGAAAATGAAATGGAGTCGTACAACAACTTTGCAGGCCAGAATCATGTGAAAATTGAATAAGGAAGTTTTCTGTTGTCAAAGTAGGTGATGTGGATGGCTTCAAGAATTGCTCAGTTTACTACATCAAGAAGCAGCATGATAAAATTTGGAGAGCTTTGTGTTGGTAGTTAAACTGACTTCATTTGTAATAAGTGTTTGCATCAGACTTACAAACTGCATAGGTGCAGAAATTCATTAGGTGATGAGAGTGGAGTTTAAGCGTGTGGGGCCAGAAACATGAACAGTAATGAATCTTTACGTAGATTAATGATGGGCAGGTGCCCTGAAAAAGAACCTTGTAGGTATTAAATATTCCCTTGGCTACCACAGTTTGATCCTGCAGGAAGATAAGAAAAGTGGGAAGATTCTTAACTTTTTACTATGAAAACAGATCTGAGTTATGATAAACTGATGGTATACAGTATTTGTGCTTGAATCAGAGATCAGATACATACTGACTAGTCAAACACGTGGCCTCTGCCATCAACTGACTGCATGTGGGTTTGAGAGTTTGTACTTAAATGTTACAGGCAGTTGTCATTATATATCAAGAGATGTTCTATCATTTCTTCATACTCTGCAGATGATATAAATTGAGAGAAACTGACAAATTAGCTTTATAAGTAGAAATGAACCTTTCATAGTCAGATTTTCTGTAATTAACCATGGAATTCATGAAGAAATACATCAGGAGAGGAACTTTAACAAAGGAAATTACTGTATACTGATTAGTCAGTCAGTGCTAGCATTTGTATAAAGTACTTTAGTGTTCATTTTATACCCTATCTGTCCTTATTATCCTGAGGTGAAAGGTTTGTGAGAGAGAGAGAGAGAGCAGATGGTGCATTGTGTATAATTTTCCTTTCCTTTCAGGGCTTGATTTTTGTTGTTGATTCGAATGATCGAGAGAGAATTGGTGAGGCTCGAGAAGAACTGATGAGAATGTTGGCTGAAGATGAACTCAGAGATGCAGTTCTACTCATATTTGCAAACAAGCAGGTAAGTGCAGACATGTAGCAATGTCAAGATTTGTTTAACTCATTTGCTCTGATTATGTAGAAAGGAGGAGAAAAAGGTGGTTGGAATTGTTGAGAGGAGAGGAGAAGGGAGTTGGACGAGGAGGTGTAGAATTATAAATACCAGGCCGTCAGTGGAGAGGTAGACTGAAGAAGGTGTGAAATGAGGTGGTGTATGCTGACAAGTCCTGAGAGCTAGCATAGAAAAGAGCAAGGCAGCGGAGTGCTCTCAGATAAAGCTTCTGACGTCACCGACCCGTGCTACATGGAAAACAAATGGAAAAATCTAACTTATGTTATGGTAAATGATTCCCCCCCCCCCACTCCCTAGATAATTAAGTGCACTGGATAGGTAATTTTTAGTGTCTCTTGATGATTTGATGCCTTGGAGAGATTGATCTGGGGGGGTTAAATATATCCATTACTAATTCCTTCACAACTAGAGTTCTTTCCCTTGAAGTTTAAAGAAAATTGCCTGGAAGTAACAAGATTAAGAGGGAAGAAGACAGTCTGATTGAGAGGGTTAATGCAGTACCAGCATCTTGAATGTTGACTTTAACTAGGACGTTAAAGTATGTATAATATTGTTTAGGAACTGCATTTAGCATTTTGTTTTACTGAAGTAAATAATGCATTATAGCTAGCTTGAACATAAATTTGCTCATGTTATTTCATCAGTCTTATGAGTGACTATACTGTCTGCAACAAACATTGAGGACAGGCTATGGAGAGGGACACTTTCATGTATATGGGTTGCTTTGCAACCTGGTGATACGAATTCCCCTCATCCCCTATCTCTAAGTAAGATGATTGACTTCAGGATTAATGCAACATCAGCCTGCAGTCTACCAGTTTCATGATGAGCATACTGTTAAAGTTCCAAATTAGTGATCTTTTTATTACATGGGGAGGGTTGACATTCCAATAAATGAGTAAGTAGATATATCGATGGAGGTGAGAAGAGTGAATGCAGTCATCATGATCTTGAAACATCTCATTGGTTCCAGTAATTATCCTAGCAGTTGTTCAGTTGGGGACAAAGTTTACCAAATATCCACCAGTTCTGCTTTTCACTGTCTTCTGCTTACTAACATTTAATCATTAAGAGATACTTGATAGGTTTCTCCACTGAAAGGATGAATCTGACATACTGTATCGGGGAGGAACCTCATGTACTTGCGTAAGATATAGATGTAATGGAATTCTGTATTAGAACATATATCCATAACTATTAGCATATGCCTCTTAGGATGGATCATGCAGTGAAGTGAAGATTAGATTCTAAGAGAACTTCCTAGTAGCATTAGATTCGAGTAAGAGATTGTGTTGCTGGGTAGTCTCTTGAAAAGACATGATAAAACTCTTTGATATGAGAGGGAACATGGTGGACTGGATGTTGAATGCTTTGTTTTGTATTTTACAGCTTTTTAAATAACAGTTCATTAATTTCGGGAGTTCTGTGCACCAGCGTTGTTGCATTGAGGGTAAAGAATGGTTGGAAGAAGTTCAGGGAGCTCTTGCTCCTCCTAGCATACTAAGGCATCTTTGTATGCTGCATGTGTCAGGAGTACATAGCTGTATGGTAATGAGACGGGCAATGTAGGAGGAAGATATTCTAAGGTCCAAATGTACAATGGTGATAATGATTAGATGGATGTGTTGTCCTTGAATGACAGGTCAGGGGGAGTTAAGATAGTGAACGAAGAGTTGAGAGGAAGGATGGGACTTGAATGTATTAATGTTGTGATGAGGCATAGATTGAGATGGTTTGGACATGTGGAGAAGATGGTGGATGGCAACTGGGTGTAGAGGGAGAGTTGTGTGGGCATTGAAAGTAGGGTTGCGAGTGGTAGATAGAAAAAGACCTTGGATGTGGTCATAGTGTGTGGTCTCAGAGATAAAGGTCTGAATACACAGCCCACTAGAAATTGAGCCAAGTGGAAAGCTGCTATTAGGTGACCATGGTCAGTGAATGCAAGCTTGGTGGGTCCATTATAAATTAAGTGGTTAGGGTATTACAGGACAAGGGCATGGGAGTTAGAAACCTTTTAAGAAAATTTCTCCAACTTTACAAAGTCAGTTGGAAGTTAATGTACTGTAGAGCTTTATGGTACACAGACTGGTCATAATTGCTATTGGTATGGCTTGTTGAGCTTTTACTGTGTTTATATACATATCTTATGCTGTATACCAATAAGTAGGAGGTGGGGGGGGGTATGACCTCCGTAAGTATGTTTTCAAACAGATTTTACTAATTTCAGGACTTGCCAAATGCTATGAATGCCGCTGAGATTACCGACAAGCTGGGCCTGCACTCGCTAAGAAACAGGAACTGGTACATTCAGGCTACATGTGCCACCAGTGGAGATGGCCTGTATGAAGGTCTAGACTGGCTCAGTAACCAGCTGAAGAATGCAAACCGCTAAGCTACCCTGCCAGCTCTCACAACGCTACTGAACTTGTGGGCAGTGTATACTTGTAATAGGTTGCTGTGCTGGAATGTCGGTGATGGCTGTTCTCAATGGACTCATCAGGGAAAAGAAGGAAAAGAAAGTCTTATCAGTGTGAAAAAAACACTGTGATATGTAGGCTACCAGGTCTGGTGAACTACAGCAGGAGGTATTGAATGGTGCTCAGGCCCCCCTGGAAATAAGATATAAATAAGCCATGAACAAGTGATGCTGGGCTGGACATGGCAGCAATGTATGTTACCTCGGAAGTATGGTGTCAGGATGAATGAACTCTCGCTGAAAGTGTTGAAAACGGAGGTTGAACTGGCCCTTGCTGCCTGTCCAGGCCATGATTAATTATTATTGACTTTGACAGCCTGGCATCGAGTCATACGGGAGCCCGGTGTCCTACCTGTCATCTCACGCTCGCACGGCAACCTTAGCTGCATCAGGACGCGGGCTCCCGTATGCTACTTGGCTGAGAGTAATGCCTTTATACTTGTGTAGAAGTCTGGAATGTGTTAAAAAAAAAATATTGAGGAGGAAGGTAAAGCAACAAAGACTTTTACCGTACCTATTCTTTTTTCTTGTTATTTCCTCAGTTAGTATCAGATTTTATAATAAGGTATCTTCTCTCAGTTTTCAAGGGGAGGGATTTTTTATTTATTGGATTGAGTTTGCATCTCATGTGTTGCTATGTGACTGAGAGTACTGCCTTCATACTTGTCTAAAAAGTCCGCAAAGAAAATAAGGGGATTTTTTTTTTTTTTTTAAGTGTATAATGTTTTAAATACTGAGGAGGAAGGTATAGCAGCACAGACCTACAATACCCATTCATTTTTTCAATTCTTCATTTAGAATCATTTTGAAATAGGGTATCTTTTTTTTTTATTTTTTTTTTATGTTGCTTCATGACAATACTGCCTCATACATGTCTAAAAAAGCCTGTTCAGAGATTTTTTTTTTTTTTTTTGAGTTCTGGTTAATGACATTTTGTAGCATCTCTCAGTTCATGGGAGGGATTTTTTTTCTTTTTTTATTAGATTGTGTTTGCAGCTCACATCTGTGTTGTTGAGAATTGGTGCACGTTGCTTGGTCTCTTAAAAAAATAAATAAAATAATCAAAGGTCCTTAAGCAGATGGGACAGACCTTCCCACACTTCAAAGTTGACTTTTGTTTGAAACATTCCCGTTGGTATAGAATCGATGTGGAGCTACTGTATCAGTTAATCAACTTTGATGTCATATTTTGTCATTATGAAACCCCTGAACTAAATGAATTATATTGATTGCCAGTGTCCTCTTCTTGGTACTGAAGCAGGCACATTTCCCTAAGAAGACTCAATTGATACAAGGTGGTTTTCTGACTTCATATGCTCTTTGACTAAATGTAATAAATCTTAATTTGTGCTTAAAGGATTTTATGGTGTTTCCCATAGGTTTATTAATATTAAGACAACCATAAGTTATTTTGATTCTAATGTAGAAACTGTTTTAGCAGTGAATATTATGATAATCTCTCTTTGTCTTTCTAAATGCCACCCTGAACAATACTGGTATGTTTACAAATTGTTGGCCACAGCAAGAATATGAAATATAGTTTTCCTTATAAGATGATACTGCTCGGTAACAGATTCTTTGTGCCATGGCATCTCTAGTACGTTAGATCTAACATATACAATACTATATGATGAATACTGTATGTTATTTAACTAGTACAGATTGGCAGAGTAAATGAAATCAGGCGTGGCATGTGTTTAACAGGATATTACTTTTTACTGTTTTGGAGGAATCTGGTCATTTGTTATGGATGAATTATGACTATTTTTTGGGAGGGAGGGGTGAAAGGCTTAGTCATAGGTCAGTGCAGACAGACATCACTAACAAAATTAGATTAGAACGTGATATAATATTTTGTATCAGGTCATCTTTTTTGCATTTAAATGTATAGGATGCCTGGTGGTTTAGTGACTAAAGGCACTTAGTCTGCATAGTTACATCCAGTATGGGTTTAAGTCTTTAGTAGTTAATGTTTGTTGTTTATATACTGCCACTAAGAGGCAAGCAGCTGGTCACACCTTGCATGTCAGGGTTGAGTATCCTATCCATGGGCCCCATTGCTACTAATGAACAGTACTGGATTGAGTGATGGATAGAACAGAGGATATACTGTATACAGTAGCTGAAGGTGTAGGATTTTCAGGCAGTTGAAAGCAATAGAACTGAACTGAAGCAGAATTGGCATTAAGCCATGTACTGGATATTCAATATCTAAAGTGTTGCATTTGAATGTGTAGCATCATGCCTCCTCTTTAAGAGATGGATATGTTGCCTCTGTGTAGAAGACATTGTTGAAGCATTTTCCACTATGACTGGATGCATTTTTGGAATCCAGTGGTGCTTGTTTGAGTAGTCTTCAGCTTTGTAATCGGTAGCATGCACTGTAGCCCATTAAACCACAATGGTTGAAAACCATGGGAAAGCTCAAGTAGTGAGCTATATCGATTGTTTTAGTTATGTTTCGAATTTCTCATAGTTCAGAATATACTTTTGGTCTGTAGTTGAACCTTCATCGATCATGATAGTCCATAGGAAGTACCCAGCAAGATTATCTTATCTTTAGAGAGTAGTAGCTAGAATAACCTATCTCCATGCTGGCAAAGTGTGATTGGAAAATGGTTGTCTGTTGTAAGGGATGCATGTAGTCATTGTGTTGTAATGGATGTTTTTGTCTGTGATACTAGTATGAACCAACAGATGGCAAACAAATGCAGGCATTTAAAAATAGCACCAGTGCCCACTTAAAATGTTTGTCATTACTTGGATTTTGAACACAAGTGTAGACTTAGGTGTTCACAGATAATGAGGTGAACACACTACCATTAACTGTCATGGCTGTGAATATCATCTTAACCCAGTTTCCCTTTTCTGCTTAAGATAGAGTAATCAAGGCAAGAACCTAATCTCTTGGGGAGGTGAATCTAGGAGAGAAAATCCCCCAGAAAGTGCACCGCCCTTCCTGCTCTTCCATAGGCGGTATGTTGGAGAAATTCTAGGAAGTTTTTTTTTATCTGTTAAGGGACATAATCAAGGAGAACAACCCCTGGATTAACACTCGCATCTTCTTTGCTGTTGTACAATTGTACAGGACTGCTTGAAGCAGCCAAAACTACTTGGTGGGGCACAGCACATCCCGGTGCTAGTGTGGAGACCAGTGTCCATCCTCCATTCTTATCCGTTTTGATAGATTTGCATGACAGAAAGTACATGGCAGTATTTTCTCATGATTCAAGAGATACATTGTTGCATACAAACAGTGATGTGTTTCAGAATAGCAGCATTGTCCACACAGCTGATAATATAAGTGGGAGAAGCTGGCATAGCACTTTTGTAGGTAGCATTGGAATTTAGTAGGGAACTGACACTGGACTTATAGCAAAAAACTGTCAGTAGATTGCTATGAAAATTATTGTGCTTTATGTAGAATTATAAAAGACGCTGAGTACACTATCAAAATGATGGTCAGGATATGAAATGAGTCTTGATAAGTATATTAAAGCTGTGACTGAGTGGCTATGATGTATTACCATTTTCCTAGCCATCATACTTGAGTAAATGTGTAGATAGTACAGTTGCATTCTTGTCAGGCATAGACAAGCTGGCTACTGACATACATGTATACATAGTGGTAAAGCGATCTCAGCAGGTAGGTCTGATATTAGTAAGTTAAATTGAGAAGGAGTATTTGCAAGTTCTTTTGTATTACAAAATATAGGATAAACAATCATTGATTTACATACTGTTCAGGCTTCAGCGATGCAAAAATCAAGAAGTTGCAATGGCATGATAAGAAATTGGTGAAAACGTAAAACTAGCATCTGTTTTGCCCGCCTGATGTATAATAGACTAATTTCCCCTAGATTATGGTTCACTCAGCATTCAGATGCATGTATACATAGAGCAAGCTGTAGAATTTCTGATAGTGATGCATAGTTTTATTTTTATTTTATTTTATTTATTTTTTTTTTTTGTCCGACTCTGGGCATAGGCTTTACAGCCTGCTATCATGGCCCAGCAGTCCTCCTACATACCTCCTACATATCTGGTTTAAAATGTTTACAATTTTTATTTGAAGTTACAGTATTTCCAAGTTGTGCACTGTACAGTCCATCCATCCATCATCGTATCCTTGTTACCCCATCAGGAGCATAGGGCCTCAGCTAGGTTTGTCAGTTGAGACGTAAAATGGAAATGACCAGTCACCAAACCTCGAGTGGCTTTATGTTAACATTGAACTCTAGCCATGAGCCACCAGTCATCCATCCATTTGATGATTATATGGTTACCACAAAGTATAGTACAGGTAAATAGTTCATGGATTTGTCACCCAGTGTAGTTAGCTACAATAGCACCAAATTGAGGGAGTGGATGGTGGGCATCAACACCTTTTCATTAATATTGAAGTAAATGTTACAGCTCTGCTGTCGTGGCTGCATTTCAGTTTTACATTGTCTTATGCAGTATTGAAATGGTTTAATATCTATTGAAAATCCTGCTGAATATAATAGTACAGTCAGATTTTAGGTACAACTATGTCCATAAATGAGTTACGTATTTTCTCATGCCACGTATAGGATTGAACATTTTGCCTCGCTGTCTGTGAAGTAGTACAGTACTGGCCTGCCAGAAGTGAGTACCACAAAATTTCAACATGAAATTGTTTTACCCCTTTCAGTACATTGATGTGCACTTTGTTTTATTTGTGTTTGCTTCAAGATTGATTTTTTAAAAATTATATATTGAGAGACTTCATCTCTCACAGTCTGTCTCATCATCATCATCATGATCTGGATCTCCTTGCCCACCCTAGGGCAGGGTGAGGCACCAAGAGAATAATGTTAAACACTCATACATTTTCGGTTGGAAGGGCGGAAGGCCCTGTTAAAAGTTTATAGTATTGACAATCTGAAATTCACTAGTAGAAAATTTAAAGCTTTTATTTGGCACTAATTCAAGACTAGCAATGAACTGTCTCCAGTGAACAATGAAAAGCCTTCTCAAGAAAATGAAATCTTTGCTGAATTATAATAGGTCCTTTGTCACCCCCCCACCCACCCCATCCTAGGGTAGGGTGAGGAGTAGTAATGTCCAGACAGCCCAAGTTTGCCCAGTCCAATTGGCCATGCTTCCATTCACTCATCATTCAAGCCCCCGGAGTCCTGGCTCTGTCTGATATGCTAAAACACTTTCACCACATTCAGTAGCTTCACATAAACATCCGACAGTCAATCAGAACGCTGTCACGTTAAAAAGGGTTGCCAAATCCCTATCGTACACTTCGCACAACATTCATCCAACCAGCGCGATCTCTTGTCAGTTCCCTAGCCTCACCGACTTCCGTACCTCATTTTCCTCACACACTCATCCACCATATCCCTCCACTTTCTTGGCCTACCTCGCCTCCCTCCCTCAAATTCGCTCATACCTTTTTCACCACTCTATTGTTATCCATTCACTCCACATGACCATACCATCTTCGTACACTCTTTGATTCTGGTGTCCACAGACTTCCTCACTCCACGTTTCCCAAACCACATAATTCGTATCCTACCCACTCTTTCTACTCCAGTCTCAGCTACACTGCTGTCTCTTTCTCTCTCCCCTAGGTATGGAACTGTAGCGTGTACGCCACAACTCATTTCAGCCCGAGAGACCTTTGCGTTACCTGGCATTTAAAGAATTGTCAATGGAATTACGATATGTTACCATACATTGGTGTTGGGTGAGAGTATAGCTAGGAGAAATATGCACTTGGCTGTGATTGACACGACAGCTGCTTACAGCTTGCCCCATTGACTCCAGTGAAATGTTTTTCATTTTAGACTTGCTACGTGCAGACATTTTATTATATTTTGGGGAAGAATTAGACTGGACCAGTGAGTGATCTTTCCAAAACAAGAAAATGTAGAGGAAGCAAGAATATGTAAAATACAGGATCAGCTTCAGGGATTGATATGTTTGTGCCGGCCACTTGTAATTTAAAGTCATTCAGAATTAAAACTAATTATAGGTGATTTGTTTTCGTCCGATCGAATTGGACCACACCCACAGCATTGCTATAAAGTCGAGGTTGTATGAAAATAGACGAGCCTTGGATATGAGGTAGGAATGAGTCTCCTTGATTACTAGTCACTGACTTCACTTGGTTATCACCCAGACTGAAAGGGGTCAAAGTCTTCACTAGGTTACAATGAATGCTGGAACATGCACTGTGCGATGGAGTTTATCTAATACTGGATCTAAGCCTGCCATATGGGAGTTAACCCCTTTAGTACTGATGTAGTTTTAAATTACTACCATGTGATATCGTTCAGTTTAGAGGCAACATCGTGGTGAGAGTGGGTTCATATAGGGTTTAACCTCTCTAGTTCTTAACGTTTATCTCAAGCTTATTAAAATCGTTTAGAGTTATTCAGAAATGGTTTGTGGTAAGTGGTGGCGACTATTATCCTCTCACTTGATGTAAAGCTGTATACTTCTTTCAACCTTTATCGTTCTTGGTATATGCCCTTCTCTCTTCCTGTTTCTCCCATCTTTCTTCGTACATTTTATTACTCTTCGTTCCGTTTTAGATGGCTTTACATTGAGTGACATGCCTAGTGGTTTCCCGTAAGCCAGGTAACCATTTACATCGCTGTGTGGTAACCATATAACCAGTTTACACGCTTTCCCTACATGTCAGCAAGTGGGTTGGCGGAGAGTTGGTGTCCCTCCCCGCAAAACCCACAAACTCAAAGACAATCGGCCACCCCTTTACGTGTGCGGCTTCTGGCACTAGATAGTCTCGGCATCTCGAAATGAACAGATCTTGAATTTGGCTGTATTATCTCTTTTTTTTTTTTTTCTTTGAGGGAACAATCTTGCGGGCTTCTAACCTTGATTCATTCACCCTTGCATATAAAAATGAATAAATAGTTGCCAATAGCGACCACTCACCATTCAAGACTTCGAACTCGTCTTGTATTGGCTGGAAACGATTCATGGTTTCGACAGCTCAGTCTGCGTTGCGTCTCCCTTGCTGTAGGTCGTTGTAAATATATGATGCAGAGGTGACTTTGAATTAGCCGCAAAGATAGTGAGGTATCTTCATATACTTGTCTCCTGTTACCTCAAGACACTTTTACGAAACTTAGGAAGGATCTCCTGTGTTGAAAGATTTAATGTAGGAAATATCTAACTTATCCATGTCTATAGACTCTTGAAAAGTTTCTCCTAAGCAAATTGAAGGATCTGGAGATACATGTATTGAGAACGGGACCAAGAGCTGCAGTAACAGTTATCATGCCTCACTTCTTGATCCTAAGCTGTTTAATATTGCTTGGTCTGACTGTCCTCTTCCCTCACAGCTATCGATTTCACTGCCAAACTAAGCTTTACAGCAGAAGTTACGATAGCACAAAATGATTGCTAATAAGAAGTAACCTCAATGAAGCCCTATGTGTACTATCGAAACTGACCAAGATCCTTTAATGACTGCGACCCCAGGCGTGTTCCTCCAATACGGCTTTCGTTGCTATGGACGCAATTCCACTGAGGAGCTTCGAGTTAACGGTGGGTTTGTTCAGAAGACGGTCTTATTTTCGAGGAGACCAGTTATAGTGGAGAAGATTAACTGAGATAGCCTAGAACTCCTTTACAAAGCTTAAATTCAGGAGTCTGGGGGAGGTAAGAAGATTTTTAAGACCATTCTAGTGCAAAAGTATAATCCTTAAACGTATGGAAAGGTAGTACAGTGTACTGGCGTAGCTTTAGACTGAAAAATCGTATTGTTTGTGTTACATGTTATGTTTTAGTGGTTTATTTATATTATCTGCTTTAACCTCTGCCGCACGATTATGCCTTTCATATATTAATTAGTGTTGACAGTACCACGGATTTTTTTTTTTTAAATAGAAAAGACCCCTCAACGTGAAGGGATAAATTAAGTCTTTCAGTTGGCCGCATCACCAACAAAGAAAAATGCTTGGCCTGTTTACGAAAGGTGCAAGGTAACGACCAGGTTATGTACTGTACTCATCACACCACGCCACAGTACACCAGACACTATACTACTTGTACAGCATTCGCGCGTGTGTTCTGTACGTGTGTGGAGGCCATATGCAATCTGTGGAATGTAAAGATAAATCACACACACACGCATGCACGCACAGCAAGTTCAGGGTTTTCTGACCTCAGACCCTTTTTAGAAAATTTCTCTATCCCCCTCCCCCTTTTTTTCTTTCTTGTTTTAGCCTACCCATCTCATTCCTTTCCTCCCTTCCTCAAGTCATCTCTTCCCTTTTCTCCCTTTTCGTTTCTTTTTTCTCCTCTTCCCTTCCTTACTCCCTTTCACTTAGTCTACTCTATTTACATTTATTCCATACTCTCTCTCTCTCTCTCTCTCTCTCTCTCTCTCTCTGTGTGTGTGTGTGTGTGTGTGTGTGTGTGTGTGTGTGTTTTTCTCCTCACTATCTCCTTGTCTCTTCCAATCTTATCTCTCTCCCCCTTAAGCTAATCTCTCCCTCCCTCCCTCCAGTTACCTCATTCAGTTACCTCTCTCCCTCCACCTCCACCAGTCACACAGTCTTTCTCCAGTCATATG
>JAGKTI010010926.1:0-27479 GCA_018397915.1 Birgus latro
CAGGAGAAATGCACTGAAGTGGTTTGGTCATTTGGTGAGGATGAAAAGAAAGACTAGCAAGGAGAGTGTGTGAGTGAGGTGAAGGAGTGGAGAGGGAGGGGGAGACCGAGGATGAGACAGAGGGATGGGGTAAAGAGGTATGAGAGAGAGGGGTGTAAATTGGGGGAGGGCAGCGAAATAACGGAAGACAGGGCGACATGTAAGCGATCTGTTTGTGGCCACCTCTTTTGGGATTAAGGCATCTGGCTATATTTAGAAAGATAACGCTAAACTGATTAAATTCGTGTGGCAGCTGAAAAAACAAAATGAGTTAGAAGCCATATTCTTGTTCTTACTGACGTCTTCTAAGCACCTGTTACATAGTTAATTATTACGGATATTACACCTTATTATCTTGTATGTTATTCACATGTTAGCACCGAAATACAAAAAGGTAAAATGGTGTATTGTGCAAAATAAATCGCTAAGAAGTGCTACGAGCTCTTCTGTGACACTGAAAATAAGGCCACAAAACAACATCCATGTGGTTTGTCACTCTATGAGTAAACTGACGGGATCGTTGACATGGTGGAAGCGGCTGGTGAGGCAAACCAAGACTGAGGCTATTGAAAGTGAACGTGGCGTAACTGCAGTCTTAAACTATCCTCCTAAGTGCAATTAATAGCATTGCTATGCTACTCTTTAAGAAACCATTTGACAATAGTAAGAAAATACAATATTTAATAAAGTTATTTACTAAAATATTTTCCTGAATGAACATGAGTAACGCCTTTTTTGTACTAAACTTCCTCATTTTCCTGATAAATACCACGGTATCCAATACCAGCAAGACTACAACTGTAAGACGAGAACTGAAGCAAATAGTTATCAACTATCACCTTAAAAGCAGTATTGGCGGGATATTTGATACGGTGGAAACGACTGAGCAGGAGAGCCAAAACTGATGCTGTTGACAGTGAGGTGGCGACGATGAGGCCCCACATCAGGGAGGAGAATGGGTACAGGATGTTACTCCACCGTGGCAGGGTAGGGGGAATGGACAGGATGAAGGCATATGCTGAGTCCCAGTGAGGATAGGTGAAGTCGAAGTCACCCCCTCTATCCGGATCCATCCTCAGTGATGTCATGGTCATGTCTTTTCCGTCATATAGCAATTTGGCCAAAATCCCCCTCCACGTCCCGTTTACTTTGGCCGACCATTCATTTATTTTGGTGAGTGCAATTACCTTGAAGTCAAAGTTAAGTTTCTCTGCAATTATGCGTAAGGCGTCAGTGTTCCCCCCCGTGCAGTGTACTACTCCATCAATGTGTCTGTAGTAAAGAAAAGGTTCGTCATGGCAAATCACGGGGAGTTCTATTACATAGCCCCCAAAGTCGTTGAAACGAGGTGGGAAAAGTGATTCACGACTGAGAAACTTCTTAGGGTTCCACCTCCCAAGTTTGGACTTATAAAATGGGCTACCACTTGCGCTAATCATCACTGGTAGGCTCGTATATGCGTTAAGGACCCATCGACCACCAGACTCGACAAATGGTTGTAGGAGCAGGATGAACTGTGAGCGCTGCACAACGGGCAGGGCGAGGAGAGACGTGGTATTGAGCTGTGGATCGAGGCAGAGGAGCATCAGGTAAGAGGGGTTCCAGTATCTATTGTTGGCCAGTTTCAGAAGATGCGGTGTGGGGTCCTGGTGGAAGAGAAAGGCAGCAGTGAGAGTGGTGCCTTTGGTGCTGTGCAGAGGGGGAGGGTCGTCCACTACCGAAGTGAAGGTTGATAAGAGTACGGGTGTGAGGGTCGCTCCTGCTGTAGCCACGACACGACTCAGCTCCTGAGTGTTATCCGTGATCAGGAAGAGGTCGTCACCCCGTAGCGATCCTGATATCAACAGGGAGAAGACATGCTGGACCAGACCCTCTCCGCCTGTGTGTATGAAAGAGTATCACATGAAGTCAGTAGATTTTAGGACCGTAATCCAAGAAGCACAGGGAGCTTCGTAGCTCCTCTTCCTTAGCGATTTATTTAGTATGTTACACCTTAACATTCTAATATATGCTAATTATATCGTCATTATATCGACAAAGTACAAATCAATAAGATGCATAAGAATGCTGAGGTGTGGTGTGCAGAACAAATGGCTAAAGAAGAGCTGTTATGAAATCCCGAAGCTCACTTAGAATACGGTCGAAGTTTTCACTTCGCATTTGCTGTTATCATCAGAATCAGACACTCAATCCTCATAACCACCATCACCATCACCGGCCTATTCATCATCCCAGCCTTACTTCTCTCCAAATGTCATCACCATCAGCATCATTACTATCATCATTATCATCATCACTGTCATCAACATCTGCAACACCAACCCTTCCCATCATCACCATCATCAAACCTTTTTCCCATTAATACATGGACTGGCAGGGATCCCTCTCCCCACCTCCAACCCCGATCCCCCCCCCCCCCCCCTCCAAAAAAAAAAAAAAAAATGAAAACAAAAGTTAAATAACTATATCCTTTCTACCATAACTTGGCTACATATTTCACACAGCTGAATTACGGAAAAAGGCAATGTTACGGCTCAACATCCTTTTGGCCTCTTCGTGACAGACATAATATTCTAGCATTAATATATTATCAAAACTCAGCATTCAAGATGAAGAGGTGGCAGTATTAGACCAAGTTCAGCAGTATGGTAGGTATGTTTGGCCCCGACAGACTAGGCCACTCCCACAAGTACAACAATGGTCTTTGCGTGGAATTCATGGAACCTTACTTGTAGGGCAGAGTTGGCCGTCATTGGTCACTGATCAAAACAATCATCTACTCCGACTACACTCGGCCATTAACTGAGCTGAAGAGCGTTAAGGATCTTTGACAGGTTGAACAAACGCACTATAGTCAAAACAATCTCCCATTCTGACAACGTTTCGCCATCTACTAACGTCACAGGAGTCATGGATCTGCGTCGGGACAATACAAACACGATATACCAACAGGCTGTCAGAACATATTATTATTATTATTATTATTATTTTGATGATGATGCTGAATATTATTATTATTAAAGATATCATTAGAACGTATGTATAGACTACTGACAGTTACTCCTTACAGTGGGATTAACCTCTCTCTCTCTCTCTCTCTCTCTCTCTCTCTCTCTCTCTCTCTCAACAAAGGCGTAAAAAGGTCCCCATTTAGCCCTTTCGATCCCGAGAACAATATTCATTTTTAATTTTCGCTACCTCCTAACGACTGCATTCAACCCAAGACAAACCGTTAGTTGTGAAGGAGTCAGTGAAGGTGATATCTACCCCACCACAGCGTGAAAAATCTACCTAAAGTTGAAAAAATTCGTTAGATGGTGGCAGAAACAAAGCATTAACTCACATTACTCGTAGGTCATCGGAGAGAAGCGGTTACCTCCTTCATTACAGTGACACCATAGGAAGACAGGTTTTTTTCCCCCTGATTTCTTTTAACTCTGGTTTACCTTTAAAACCACTTTCACCCCATAACGGAAGTTGTGTTTTGTAACTACCCTCAGACGATTTGACTGAGCCTGGGAAGAGTCTCATTAGTGGAAGGGATAATGAACACTGTAAGAGTATCTAATCCCTGCAGCTCCAGCAACCTCCTCCTCCACTCTGAATAAAATCGCCTAAATATTGCAAGAACATTATGGAAAATTTAGGCATCAGAATGACGGAGTTATAAGCAGAGGTTGTTTTTGGTATGGATAGGTAGTAAGGAATTTCAGTTATTATCTTACTGCTACTGCTAGTCTATTTGGCCCAGCCTGGCCTATGTCCGAACTCCCTACGATCTTGACTGGACAATGTAAGGTGACGGTCAGACCAAGGCCCCTATTCTCGTCGGATAAGAAAGCATCCTAACCTCTTTTTCTAAGTGATTTACTTTGTTTATTACACCTTACTGTCCTCTTCTCTGTTACGTGAATCCTTCCAACCTCGCCGTACTCTACATAAATATCGTACAAAAGGATGTTAACCTCCCACATCCAAAAACAAGTCGCTATGGATGAGATATTACGGAGCTTCCTTCATTAAATGACGAGAATCCGGGCTCAAATGCTTGCTGCTCCTGGCGAGAATTTCTATGGGTAACAGTGATGCAGAATTCGACCTTCGCAGCAAGCATCTAGTCTGGACGCACCCAAAGATTGGGTGGAGGACCGGCTTGACGTCCATGATCCCTTGAGACCGGTGACGCATTCTTGCTTTATTCTCGCCACTTTCAGATGATTTTATTCAGCTTAAGAGACTTTTTGAAGTAGAGGTGTTAGATATTCCTTTCATTAACTCCTTTCCCTACACTAGGGATCTGTGGTAAGTAGCATAAGGTCATCTGGTTTTAAATCGAATATAATAGCAAACACGTCAACGGACTGAGGCGCTGAAAGGCTAAAGTATCCACTAACTTTTCAGGGCGTGAGAATTTTTTTCCCTGTTTTCATCTCACCGATAGACAATTTTATTTCTGGGATGAGACCATACGTAATGACAATGACACGAGTATCTTTAAAAGTGTGGCCAATTTTTAGGGGAAATATTGAACCATCTCAACACGCTGTACATCCTTGTTACTCTAATCTGGTCTAAAATTCCCCTCTCTTCACCCAGAATATTGAACACTAGCAAAAGGTAAACACTAGAATATGATGCCAGTCAGGAAGAGTGGTATGAAAATGATGTATCGTTTTCTGCCACTGAGCTATATGAAATAAGCTGCAAAAGGGCGAAAGTCTGGGCTAAGTTAGAAAAGAAAAGAAAAGAAAAGAAAAGAAAAAAACAGTATAGTAAGGAAAATGTGTTCATTGCATTTCACCAGTTGTAAATCTTCTTCAGATGGGACTGACATGTTCATTCTTTGATTGTACATTGGGAATCTAGCAGGACCGTATTCCTAGTGGCTGTGGAAATTTCGTATCCCCTCTTCCTTAGCAATTCATTTTGCACTTTGCACCTCAAAATCTTCTTGTGTATTACTGGTACAAAGTCTGTCGATACCAAAGACAGTAAAGGTACTGCCTGCACCAAAGTCCTGTCATCTCTCCTGTATTTCTCTCCTTGTCTTTGGACCCTGAGACACAACACACGATCAACTCCCTGTCCTAACTCAGGCTTTGATTTGCAGGAAGGACAATAGTTGTTGAATCTTCCTCTGTCTCCTGTTCTAACTTCATAAATCTCTCTATCTAACTATTGCCAGACGCCTTGATCTCGTAAGGGGTGGCCACAAACAAATCGCCTCCACGTCGCCCTGTCTCCCGGCCTTTCACTGCCCCGCTCCCAGCTCACACACACCCTCTTTCATATACCTCTCCACTCTATCCCTCCATCTCATCCTTGGCCTCCCCCTCCCTCTCCCCCCCTCCACCTACTCACATACACTCTCCTCGTCAGTCTGTCGCTCTCCATCCTCTCCACATGTCCAAACCACTCCAGTGTGTTTCTCCTATCACATCCACATCCACACCACAATGCACCTTCACTTCCCCATTTGTCGGTCTGTCTCTCCAGGTGACTCCACATGCTCCTCTCCTTTATAAATGAATCTTAATTACAAAACAAAGTTAATGTAGGTTATAACTGTTTTCTGCAGGAAGATCAGGGAAAGAAGCGCAAAGTCTTCGCTTGTTTAGTTCTTCATGTAAAAACATATTTCAGTTACGATACAGAATCGACTGCAAGTATGTCTGAGAACTGCATCCCTGAATATCAGTGAGGTGAACTGACAGCAACTGACACGTTATTTTATTCTGTCATAGAACAGAATCATCAGTGCTGCCTGCTGCGGCATTCACCACACTGACTGTCAAAGCTGAGAAAAACAGGAGCGCTGACAGGACTATTGATGCTGACGGTTCAAGAAGATGATAAAACGCAATATGAAACGGATAAATCGCAAAGGAAAAGGTATTCCGAAATCTCCATTGCCTCTTAGAATACGGCTGTCAGTCTCGGCCACTTCAACACGATAACATCATCCTTTTTTTTTTCCCTTTTCTAGACAAAGTAAGACTGCTTTCTTTATTGTATGGAACGCTGGCAATGGAGTAGTCACCACTCGCAACTGAACCATCTCGGGTTCGATCCTGGGGCCGGTCAGACTTTTTTCTCCCTTGTCCTTGTTCACACAGCATTACAATACGGACGGGAAAGTAAATTTGATGGTTGCGTGTTTTTACTCTAAGGGAAAATTTAAGCATAGAGAAAATTTATTGTCTAACTTCATGACCCTCGTGTAGTCGATAAGCCTCCACCTCCTCCTCCTCCACTACCTCCCATTCTTCTTTTTCTACTCATACAGTTGGGAGAACCCTCTATACTTTTTTTTTTTTTTAATCAGGGCGAAGATGCACTTGTCAGGCTGGTGATGACCGGCTGAATGCAACATTGCTTCATAATCTCTTGACTTGTTTGCATAATTGACAACATATATCTGAGGGGTAAATTTGGGTTAGTAAATGTTATTCGAACGCGTTGTATTCTGCCAATCATCACCAATCTGTCAAGTGCATCCTCGTCTCAGTAAAAAAAAAACTGAGTTGTATTGAAGATGATGAAACTTAATCGAACCCCTTCAGTTCTATAATTCTGTCAAATCGAATAAACTCATCTGGATATACCAAGAATCACATGTATAAGATGTCTTTAGTAATGTAACTGTTTATACATCTCGTGGGTGGGTATGAGCTGGAGTCTTGTAACACTGTACCCCTTATATGTGGCCTCGCTGGACGTGGGCGAGTGCAGGTGAGATCTTCTATAGGCTAATGACGCCAGGCCCGTATTCTCACTGGTTAACCCACTGCGTCCCGTCAACGTATGGGTATGTCAGAATTTTTTTGCATGCTGAGACGCGTCGATGTACCGGTATTGCCTGCGATTGCGAGGTCCGTCATTTGCACATTTTTCAAGTTTCGCAGGTGATTTTTGGTAGGTATATGTGGGAGACCTTCCTCTACCAGCTGCCAGGTGGCGACACTACCTGACCACTCCTTAGTCCATCAGTACATTACCACACCTGGTCCATTAGTACATTACCACACCTTAGTCCATTAGTACATTACCACACCTTAGTCCATTAGTACATTACCACACCTTAGTCCATTAGTACATTACCACACCTTAGTACATTACTGATACTGTGTGTGCTTGCGATATATGACGCTCACTATAATAGTCAGGCCTGTAAAAATATGTGATATCAGTTATTTATGGTGGAAACTGTTACAGTGTTTATGGAAAAGCGTAATGAAAGTAGAAAAATAGAATGTAAGTTGAAACAACAGTCATAGTGAGTCAACTGTGCAAGAAGTTGGCGATTTTGATGTGATCGGTGAGTGAAAAAATGCTTATATTGCCGATATTATTGTGTGAAAACCAATATATTCTTGTAGTCCATATAAATTCGCACCAAATGAAAAAACATCTAGCTATTGTGAGTTGTTTGCAATACTTACCCCTACCATAGAAAACATGACAGCAGCAGCGCAGCTCCAGAGAAGACGGTACCAGATGTTTGGAGGGTCACCTCTATAGCGCACTTCTAAGCTCAGGTGAGCAATTTTTTTTATTATTTCCCAATGTTTCACATAAAAGAGGAGGATTGAGCCCCTCCAATTTTTTTTTTTTTTTTAAAATCTCCCGGGTTTGGGGGGAAGGGTCATTGGTGAATAATCGGCCAGGATGCGGCGGGTAAGGAAGCTCCCTAACACCTTTTCCTAAGCAATTTATTTTGCTTATTACACCTTACTGTCCTATTCTGTGCTACATATGACCTTCCACTATAGCCAATCTCTGCATAAATAATGCACAAAAGGATATTAACACGCCACATCCCAGTAACATATGGGTACATCGCAACATTTTGTCACTCCCTTAAAAGTACCCGTAAGTTTTGCATTTGTGAGGTCCGTCATTTGCACATTTTTTCAACTTTCGCGCATGATTTTTGGTGCGTATACACAGGACACCTTCACGCTCCCCAACCCCGCGTGACCACCACGCGCCATTGTCTCGTTCACTCACCTGTTAGCAGTGACCCAGAAGAGACATGGCGCATCAAGGTCTCTCTGACGAAGACATTCAAGCTGCTCTTGACGCCTTCACAGGCGACAGAGATTCTCCCGATGATGATGTGGAGGACAAGGACTACCTGGTGCCCGATGACAAAACGAGCAGCAGTGATGAGATATCATCACCAAGCAAGCAGTGGTATGTCACGTACCATACGGCAAGGGAAGGCCAGCCTGTACCTCAACCACGTGCACACACTTCTCTCCAGCTCCTAGACGAAGGGCCTGAAGAGGACAAGGACGAGGACGAGGATGTAGCCGTAGGACGTCGTGTTAGCTCATGGCTGGGGAGGGAAAGGATTTCGCCACAGAGAGCTGGAGGTGTGGCAAAAAGGAAAATCAGGTATGAGGCTTTTGTTTTGTCCGGGGAAGGTGCGAGCGCTGGGGCAGGCGTGATAAGTGAAAGTGGTAGTGGCAGGGAGGCAGCTCCCATGCAAGCACATGGTGCATCTGGGCAGCGAGCAGGTGAGGAGCAGCCACACCCTAGCACCTCTTTCTCTCTGCAAGATTCCCGCGCTTCCTCCCCACAGCCCCATGATGTGGGGAAAGGAAGGAAAAGGGAAAGGGAAAAGGGAGAGAGAAGAGGGGCACGAGTGGGGAAGGGCGCCACTCTCCACCGCCCCAATCAATCCCACCACTGTCTCCTCCACACTCGACGAAGGCGACGATGGAGATGAGCCTGAAGATGTTTGTGTGTCGTGGGACTGGGAAGATGGGAGTGACTTCACACCTATCATTCACCCCTTCACGGAGGAGTGGCGGTCTGGCTGCACGGCTCCTAGACTCCATACAGGCTCCACCAGGGTGGACTTTTTCCTCCTGTACTTTGGTGAGGAGTTTGTGGAGTGGATTGTGGAGCAAACGAACTTATTTGCAAGCAGCCAGTGCCGTGAAAGCGAGTGTGAAGGAACAACCAGCAGGCACTCCCAACAATATAACTACCCGGATACCACAGGTGAGATGTTCATCTTTTTGGCCCTGGTTCTCTTGATGGGTGTTGCATGGAAAAGACAAAGTCCGGGATACTGGTCCACGGACCCAATGACCAGCACACCTTTCTTTGGGAAGGTAATGGGTCGTAATAGATTCCAGCAAATTCTGAGCCACCTTCACTTTTACGATGTCGACGATTCTGCTAATGCTGATAACACTGACGGAGTGAGCAGAATAAGATGGTATTTGATCACCTGTGTGGAAAGTTCTGCTCATCCTCCTATCCTTACAGAGACCTTGTCAGACGAGAGTCTCGTGTTTTAGAGAGGCAATATTTCTGTTCGCCAGTAAATACCCAGCAAGAGACACCGTTTTGGGTTCAAAATATTTATGTGTGACTGTAAAACTGGTTATGTGCAAGACATAGTCTTGTACACTGGCACACAGACAGACATAATAGAAGATCGAAGTACTGGACTCTCTGGGGCCCTGGTGAAGACAATAGTAGAGGAGTGCCTCCATCTTTGTCACGTCTTGTACCACTTCTCGCTCGGTACCTCCACCTTCACGACACCGGAATCTGTGGCACAGTCAAGAAAAACCGTCGGCACATGGCCAAAGTTGGGAGGAAACTTGACAAGGTGAACAACATCCTCGCCACCGTATGGAACCACAACAGGGAAGTTTGCCTCCTGTCGACGGTACACCACCTCCCGATGCACCACACCGACTCCGTGGATTGCCACAGTGAGAGGAGGCTCCACATTTGGAAACCAGAGTCGGTGATGCACTACAAATTCAACATAAGTAGACCAGTCTGACTCCATGATTTCCAGTGTGGAATGTGACAGGACCACGATGAAGTGGTACCTAAAAGCTATTTTTCCACTTGCTCAACATCGCGGTCCTCAACGCCTTGACAACGGGAATCTCTGAGACCATTGAGGGGTTTGTGAGGGAGCTGTCTCGTGTAATCATCGCCAGGTATGCAGAGGACAGGCCCCACCACCGCACCCGCCCCGCCACTGCTGCCCAGACTCCCCTACGCCTCTCAGAACGCCACTTCCCCACCACCATCCCTCCTTAGCTGAACCGTCCTTGACCCCAGCGCCGCTGTCACGTATGCAGCCAGTCAAAAGTGAGAGCAACCACTTTGAGAAAAGACATAAGGCACGAGTGCGTGGAGTGCAATGTAGGGTTGTGCACTGAGCCATGTTTCCGGGAGTACCACACCTTGGTGCATTACTGATACTGTGTGTGCTTGCGATAATATGACACCATAATAGTAGGGGCTGTAAACATGCGATAATATGACGCTCAATATAATAGTAGGGGCTGTAAATATGCGATAACAGTTATAGAGAGTGGAAATTGGTATAATGTTAGTGGAAAAGTATTATATATGTTGAAAACTAGAATGTAAGTTAAAACAACAGTAATAGTGAGTCATATGTGCAAGACTTTGGTGATTTTCATGTGATTGGTAAATGGAACAATGCTTATATCGCCTATATTTCTGTGTGAAAACCAACATATTTTTGTACAACATGTTAATTTGTACCAAATGAATAAATATCTGCCTATTCTGAGTGATTTCCGATACTTACCCCTGCCATAGAAAATGGGACAGCATCAGTGCGCCTTCAGAGAACATGGTACATGTACCAGGTCTGCGGAGGGTCACATGTTAGACCACTTCTAGGCTCAGGTGAACAATTTTACTCTGAATTGCCATTGTTTCTCACCAAAAGTGGGGGTTTGAGCCCCCCAAAAATTCCAATATCTGCCGGGATTGGGGGGGGGGGGAGTCAGTGGTGAAAAATCTGCCTAGATGCGGCGGGTTAAACAGCCATATCCAAAAATAAATCGCTAAGGAAGAGGTGCTAGGGAGCTCTTTACCTGACAAGAATATAGGCCCGAAATTCCCGCCTGCACCAGCAAACATTTGGTGTGGACATGACCTTAGGATGGGTCTCTCATTGTGAGTGAGTTAGTGAAGGCAACCCCTAAGCCTTCTATATCGAAAAGTGCCTTCAAAGATGAAGACATCGCATGTAGTTGAGGATACAATATCCAAACAGATAAGGGCGCAATATATAAAAAAAGAATGGCATGATATACAAAAAGATAAGGGTACTGTCAGAAATTAACTTCTGTTCTGAGGGTATTCTTCTATCAAACACCAAAATGTTAAAATTAAATCATAGGAGTGAGTCTCTTTAAACGAGTGGGTATAACTAACACTCCAACTCACCTATTATCATCTCCCCCTATCCTAGCCAGTTCCCCTCGATTTAGCTAAATCTTGAAGGATACTTACCTAGACAAGTCAGAATGACATAATGACGGGCTTGTGTCTTGGTTGGGTTGCGTGGGTCTAACCAAGCTTCCTAGTGCCGTCTGTGTACAATGTACTGCTAATGTACAATGTACAATGTACTGTGTACAATAGGGTTATAACTTTTTTACAACCTTATGTTCCAGTACCTCAAGTCGATGAACTTTTGCCTAAAAACAGAAAAAAGCCCTTATTCCTCTCAGTTTTAAAAACAATGTCACTCCGAAACAAAAAAAAATCGATTTTTGCAAGTGTATATTTACATGTATAATTAAAAAAAAAAAAAAAGAGCTTATACAAATGCATTAATATTTAAGATCACTATTTATTGCCTAGAATAATCTAAGTTGCAGTTTGGCTTTGCTTCTGCAGGCAGCATAAAGTTCCTGCATCATTTTGATTGCAGGTTCTACACACTGATTACTTCTTTGTATCTTGAATAAGGATGGCTCCTGCTTCCAGTGATTCTGCAATGAGTTTAGTGCTTTTTGGTAAGGTTTCAATATTTCTGACAAGTTCTTGAAGTCATTTTCATTGTACAGCTGATAAGTAAATCAGAACTCTGCCCATTCGTACGAAATGAATCTGCATATCTTCTCCAAAGTCTTCCTTGTTGTAGGTGTAAGAATGAACGCAAGGATAGCGAGAATTGCTCTTGAATTCCACCTTTCATTACTGATATTTGGAATTTTGTGGAAGTTAAAGGAAAATGCCCTTTTTCTTCAAAGAATCTAAACACTTGTGTTAAATGGTACAAAAAATTCATGTCATCTCTCCATCCTCACTTATCGAAAATTTCTTCTGTTCCATTAACATTTTAAGTACTACTACCTGGTACTCATTTTCATCAATCCGCTTTCCATTCAAATGTAAAGACCATGTTTTCAGCCGTAACTTTTCAGTCATTTCCTCCTTCAGTGTAGCAGCCTCTTTGTATATTGACTTGTAAGTTGCTGCTTGACTTAGTCTGGAGCTGGAATGTCAATACCATCATGTGACAATTCTTTGCATACTTTAGCAGCTTTATTTGTCGATTCACCAGCAGATGTCACCAAGTTAGCTGCAACTTTACTTCTGCTGTGTTTTCTGGTTGGTCGATGATTAGTCTCATCTTCATGTAGGAGGACTGCTGGGCCTTGATAGCAGGCCGTAAGTACCTATGCCCAGAGTCGGACACATAAAAAAAAAAAAGTTAGATGCAACTTTACTTCTGCTGTGTTTTCTGGTTGGTCGATGATTAGTCTCATCTTCATCCTTACATTCGCTGTCATCAGATTCAGTGCAATTACCACTAGATGAAAGATCGTAAGATGTTGATGGTAATATAGGTTCACCAGGCAGTTTTCGTCTTTTTAAAGGGTGAATGATTTACTTACTTGCAACTTGACCTGTTGAGTACCCAACTTCTTCTTTGCTTTGCACTTGTAGGTGGCAGAATTGTTTATCTTCAGTGGATAACCATTGACCATTTACTCCTGTGACATCAAAAAGTTTATTTAGGGCATCATTTTTTTCCCTCTTGACACATTCATCGTAAAATTTTAGCACCTTGTCAAGCTTTGCTTGTATTGCTTGTCCTAACACATGTAGAAAGTTCAATTTATTCTCCCATAATTTTGTAACTTCTTCGGAAATTTCGACTATTCGTTCTTTTTTTTTATTTGAGTCTTGCTCCAAGAAACTGATAACGTCCAACAACTTGCATTTGGTTTGGCATTCTGCATTTTTCTTCTAATGAAGATTCTTCCAAAGGCACATTTCCTCTTGTATGTGACTGCTGGAACCGCTCCATATTAGTGGTCCAGACATCCTTGTTCTTCTGTATGATAGTATCACTTCTTTTTACGACATCATGCATATCTGAAAAACAAAAATATTTAATATATAACAGTAACACACTAAGGAATTATTTTGCTGACTGTTCACCTGCAAACTGCGAAGATAACCGTTAGATGCTGAAAACTGCATCCCGTTTCATAAGATGTAGATTATTGTATAATGTTCTAAACAATGTTAAACCATACTAGAACGTTACAAATTGTTCTTGAAAGTTCTAAACAGTTCTTAAAACTTCTGTGCAAGTGTATAAAGTTATTAAAAAATCTATAGAAATATTAAGAAAGTGATAAAACTTGCGTGTGGTAACGTTAAATATATGGTAATCTGTGTTTTTGTTTGAAGGTGACATTTTTCTTAAAACTGAGAGGAATAAGGGCTTTTTTTCTTTGTTTTTAAACAAAAGTTCATCAATTTATGATACAGGCTACCTTTATTTGAAAAAAAAAATCAAAAAGTTATAACCCTAGTGTACAATGTCCTGAAAAATGGCGTATCTCATCTTTCATTGGATTCAGAAATCCCAAATATTATTTAATTACAATTACTTAAGCACACTGAATTACCTCATGAAATTAACGAGGAAGATCTAACATAACAAGAAATCTTAGTTTAAAATAAAAATTAAAGCCAAATATTCATTTTACGTTAATATATATAAGACCTGTTTTCTATGTCACCCTACCACGCATGCGTTGTCATGTAAATGGAAAATTTCAATCGTTACAGGCATTTATACACGTATTTTCATTATAGCTGTCCATAAAAGGTTAAATGCAGTAGTATTTAATTTATTAATAATAAAGGGTGTTAACCAGAAAACTAAAGCAAATCCATGGGTTATTAGGGTTATTACCACTGAACCAGCACTATACGTTCCCTGGAAAATTCCTCAGCTTTTCACAGGGACAGCTGTGTTAAAAGGTGCACGTATGCTGATATACACAGGATACCTCCCTCTGGCAGAAATTGATTTCCACAGTATTGGGGCTGGGCAAAAAATGATACAATGTATCATGTAACATCACCACTGGCAAGAGGATCTCTCCACAGGTCTTGAGAACCCTGTGGTGTGGCCCTTCTTGGTCGCGCATCTTGACTCATCACTATTCACTATCTCATGACTAACAGCCGGACTCAATGGGTACCAATTTGTAGATGTTTTTTATGCTGACATGACCCCTACAATTAATTTTGACAAGTCTTAGCACCCTCTCCGAATCTACATGTGTGAAGACTACTTTAGCTAATGGCCACTGGGATCTCTACCATACAACGTAAGGGCTGGTGTCATGGCTTCAATTGATACACCGGTATCATCCAGATAGGTCAAAGGTCTGTCATTAATTGTAGCCTCAGTTTTAGTTATTACTGTCATTAATTCTTCTCTAGTGATCTTCGTTCTGTGTAAAGTTTTCCTTACGTAATTCTTCACAGTACCAATCATTTGTTCCGTGAAACCGTTTTGCCATGGGTCTGTAGGAGCAATGGACTGCCATGTACAATTGCGGATTCCCAGGGCCGACTTAATTTTAGGGTCATTCATTGTGCACATTTAATATTATAGGTGATGCTCCAACGAAATTAGTTCCGTTGTCGCTTATTAATTTACAAGGACAAGACTGACTAGCTGTAAATCCTCTGAAGACGCTCAGGAATGTCTCTGAACTTAAATCTTGTGCCATTTCTAGATGGACTGCCCTTCTGTAGGTGCAAGTAAACAAACATATATACACCTTGGTTGCAAGTAAACAAACATATATAGACTTTAGGTGCAAGTAAACAAACAAATATACACCTAAAGTGCAAGTAAACAAATATACAGTATATACACCTTATGGGGAGTTCCCTCACCTGTAACAGTTATGACCCCTGTGTAATCAGTTCCAGTTACTTTGAAGGGCCTGCTTACATTTACCCTATCCTTTGGTAAAGCAGATGTTCCTGGATAGTCATATGGTCATTGTTCATACCTCCTACATACAGTGCAATTCTTGAGGTATTTCTTTACAACCTGTCAACCCTTAGGAATCCAGTAATCTTCTCGGATTCAGGCCAAAGTCTGCGGCACACCTCCATGAAGAGTTAACTCATGGACTTCCTTAACAATTAATTGTACAAAATAATCATCCTTGGGTAACTCTACAAGATGCCCAGTTTGGAGAGGCAAATCAGCCGTTACTATTCTGCCACGGCATCTAATTAGACCCTTTCAGTTTAAGAATAATCCTAAATCTCACATCAGCTTATTCTTGTTGCTACCGCCTTGGTGTAAAAAGGTAAAAAAAATATCTCCGCAATATTTCCTTTGGAACTTTTCCACCCAATATTCCATGGGTTTAAACTCCCAAGCCCCACTTTCTTATTTTAAAATATTGCAACTCATTTCGTAATGTTAACTTGTCTTATTGATGATAATCTACTGATATCTATCACATCTGGCTCAGGTGCTACAGGATCCAGATTTACAACACTAACCTCAGCAATATTATACTGCTTCTGCTCAGGCCATTACTTAGCTGAGTTTTGATTGGAGGATACACGCATAAATTTAAATTTGGAAAGTTCTTTCATGGCCTTCACTCTGTTGCAGACGAAAGGAATTTTACTGTCTTCCTTTGCTATCCAGTAGAGACAAATCTCACTGTCAGTCCATATATAAATATCCTCAAACAGAATGTCATGAGAAGTGGTTAAATGCCTGGCCAATTTAGTTCCTACTTCTATGGAAGCTAATTCCATTTAAGGCAGGGTTCTTCCTTTAATTGGTGCATCTCTGGCTTTGGACATAATAATATTACTGTCATCTCCTGTTGCACAATAAGCTAGTGCTCCATATGCCTTTTGAGAAGCATCACAGAATATATACAAATGTGACCGCTCGTTACTGTTTATCTGCCTGGGAATACATGTGCTTGATGCTTTTCCAAATTCCTTTCTAATCTGTTCCCATTGTTCAACATATATCTCACCTAATTCAGTGTCCTAGTCCAACTGTTTTCGCCAAGCCTTTTGTACTAAACATATGCCCCTAATAATTATGGAGCTAACCAACCCTAATGGGTCACATAACATGGAGACCTGACTTAACAAGGACCTCTTGGTGAGTGTTACATCAGAGAACTTAATTGGTTTTAAATTTATTTCATCAACCTTTGTAGCCCAGTCAAGACCCAACTCATTTCGTGTTTTGGGAATGTCAGTATTAGGATAGTCCTCTTGTATTCTGTTCCTTAAAAGCGGTGAATTCGTATTCCAGCTCTGTAACGGCAAGTTTCCCTTCCCACATTCGTAATTGGCAACTTCAAAAGCCTTCAATGTTTCCATCTCTGTATCAGCAATACCTTGTAAATTACCCATATAGAAGGCCTGCCCTATTTCTGGGCATTTGTCATTTTCAAAATGATGCTTCAAAGTGTTGCATAGTAGGAAAAGACAAGCACAGAGAGCCAAAGAACACCAATCGGAAACAGTGAGTTTTCAAAGGACTATCCTTATTTTGAGGGTCTTGAGGCCAAAGGAGTTTTGTAAATTTCCCATCCTCTTCTCCCAATCCTATTCTGAGAAAAGCCTTACTAATGTCTGCTGTATAAGCACAAGGTTTCTCTAAATATTAACAATATATTCGACAACTTGTCTGTTAGTGTAGGTCCACAGTATAGGCAGTCGTTCAAGCTAGCTAATCCTTTGGACGCTTGACTGCTACAGTTAAAGACTGTCCTCATGGGAGTTGTTACTGAATCCTTGCTTACAACATGATGTGGTAAATAATTTCCATCTTTATGATTAACAGGGAATTCTACCTCTTCTATAAATTTATTCTTCAATTGATCCTTTATAATATTATCATTTATTGATAGATGTTCTGGTCTGTCTCTCAACATCTCAGAAAAGAATTTAACTGGGCCTTAGCTGCTTGATAGTTTGTTGGTATTTCCGAATGGTTTAGTTTCCATGGTAATCCAACCCAATACTGTCCATCTTTAAATTCCAAAGACTGATCATACAAGTCCATAGTTATTTTTTCTTCAGAGTTTGGTTCTTCAGTATGTATTCCCACACTATCCAAGTCCCACAATAGGTGTACAGATTCAATTCTCTCATCCAGTAAGTCATTTATTGAATAGGTTCCGTTTCTGCACCTATCCTATCTACCATCAATGACTGTGTGGGGGTAGTAAAGGCTGAGTCTACCAATTTGGCTTCTCCTCTGGCTTGTTTCGGAAAAGGCAACTGACCCTTAATAAGGTTACCTCCTGGACTCTTGATCATCTGTACAATATTCTTCCTGAAAGTCCTATGTACGAATCTTCCAAGGTAACCTGGCTCAACGATCATTTTTATGGGACCCACAGTATCTGATTTCACATTCTGTTTAGCCAGCCTTATCCTTGAGCTCTGTATATGATCAGAGGTTTCCTTCAGTCCTTTGATAAATCTAACTGTTTCCATTTTATCCACTACAGCTTCTGTTATACGGTATTTATACCTCCCAAGTCGTATTAAGGGTCTAACTAAGTCAAAGGCTTGTGCTTCCTTAGCAGTTAAAACTCTGTAATGGCTAGATTTACTTTGCCTATAATGGGTAACTTAAATTTTCCTACAATGTCAGCAGAAGTGAAGGTTTTTTGTGCACCATTATTAAAAAAAATAAAAAAAAGGACATGCGGATACACTGCTAACTTGTAACATTACTTTCACAGCTGCAATTGGAACTGCAGTTGGCATTGTTGCAGGAGTATTTGATTTTGCAACAGCCATATTGACACTTGCAGGTTTAGGAACCTCCTACTGGGACACAAAGCACTATAATGATTTCCTTGTTTGCACTTGAAGCAAAGATTTAATCTACTATTACAGTCTGTGGTTTTGTGTCCTGAATTCATACACATCATACAGCACCCCAATTCATTCAGCCTCACTATTCTAGAGGCATAAGCAGGATAACTCTGACAAAATACAGTGGAATGTTGTTCACTGTTTAATACACAACCTTTCCTGTTGCCATAGAAGTCTTTACCTCTTTATTATCATCCACTTGCCCATTTTTTGTTCTTGGGAATTTCTCTTCATATTGTAAGGAGCAAATAAAAGTGCCAACCTCTTCTTTATTTACAGGCTTAACTGACACTGACTTAGGTTTCACAGCCAGTTGGTTAGTCGTTCTTTTCTTTAATTCAGTATTATGTTTCCTTTCGGCAGGCCTCATTGTTCCTTGCAAATGCTTTCAGAGTTGCATTAAGCCATCCTCAATCCCCTCACAGAAGAAATGATCGCTCTGGTACATACCACACAATGCATTCATGGTTCTAAGTAATAACTTTAAGGATACAATTCTAGAAAGCACCCAGTCTGCTGCTTTTACATCTTCGTAAGTACCTAAAGCTTTTAAATTACAACTCACTGCAATCCAAAAGTTTTGCAAGGAATCAAAATCATGTTTAGGTATGGGTAATTCAATTAGCGTCTTCAGTAACTGGGCAATGACCTGCTCCCTATCTTCATTATTCTGCCTAAGGAGAGTCAATGCGGCCTCTTAATTATCTTCTTCAACAGGTATTTAATTAATCAACTTACAAGGTGTGACCTTGACCTGTCTTAACAGACAGGAGAATTTATTACATTGGAGAGGTCTGTTTTGTCATGGACTAAGAACTTAAATTTATCCCAGAAGGATTTCCAGTTCTGTTCTCCATCAAACTCTGGGAACATAATTTCTCGTATTGTGGCTTTACTACGCAGGTCCACAGCTCAAGTTTTTGCGGCAGAATTAGCTAATTTTCTTACAAGCAACTTTACAATTGCTATATACTCCACTAGGTTATTTTCATACTTCGTATTCTATGATTCCCACAGATATTTATCATCATCCTTCACAATAGGTGCTTCTAGATTGGTATAACTTTCTTTATAATTAGTCCATCTGTCTTTTAATATGTTCGAAAGAGTATTTATTTTTTCCTTTGACACTGGTATTTCCTCTAATACTTTATTACAGTCGTTAATTGCTTTTGTTACCCATCCTGCTCTACCGCTCGTTAGCTTCTTTAAGCAGCACATTGTACACAGATGACACTAGACAGACCCACGCAACCCATCCAAGACTGCAGGCTCGTAATTATCTATTATTCCGACTGATCCAGCTAAGTATCCTATAAAATTTGGCCAAATTGTGGGGAACTGGCTAGGATATAAGGAGATAATAACAGGTGAATTTGGGTGTTAGTTATACTCTACTCAACTGAAGAGACTCCTGTTATTTAATTTTAACATACTGTATTGGTGTTTGACGGAAGAATACCCTCGACACAGAAGAAAATTTCTGACAATTTTGGTGCCACACGTGAGGAGTGCGTTGAGGCTTTAAGCGAGTTCAAGGTTGCTTTCGTGAGGCATGGCTTGATTCCATGGGCGGGAGAGGTGCCAGTTCCAGAAATGCCTATATTCAGGGCTCCAAGCGGAAAAGCTAGTTCCTTTTCAAATGATGAATGGCTAAAGGCCGTTTTGGATTAGGAACACAACCGTATTATCCTTTATCTGGGAGGAAATGATATCTATGAGCATGTGGAAGTGAGTGAAATCGTGGAGATTATGGCAGTGACAGGGGCTATCGAAGGGTCGTGTAAGTCCTCTGTAGCCATAACTTTCCTCGAGCCGAGAAATCTACCATATGGTGCACCAGTTAGTTACGGCACATGTAAATTAGTCAGCAGGGCCGTAAATAGGAAGTTGCAGAGAATACGCAGAGGGATTATATTCACTTTAATGCCGAACTCTTCCAAGCATCCCTTAAGGCTGACGGTATTCATTAGAACGGTCAAGGCTGAGAGGCGGTCCTGATGAAATTCATAAACTTTACAGAACATAAGAGGGAAATATTCTACACGGTACAGACCTTGGATGGTCCAAGGGAATGTTGATGAACCAACTGTTTCTGGGCTCAGAGTAATTTTGTTGATTATTTTGGGGGTTCTGATTGTGGGAATAAAAGTACTGTATAACCCAAGCTGTTGAACAACCCAGGGGAAAGGTTTAAAATAAAACCTTTCCCACAATCGTAAAAATTTAAAGTAAATAAGATAATCAACAAAAATGTCCATTTCATTGTTAAACTAGACCTAGGAACTGGCTGAAAAAAAACACTACAAACAACAAAACACTCAAAGACAACAAAACACTTCGACGCGCTAAAAAGACAGCAAAACACTACAAACACAACAAAACACTTCAAACAAAACACTACAAACAACAAAACACTACAAAAAACAAACAAACGCAACAAAACTACAAAACGAAAAATTACCAACAAAGAAACACGACAAACACAGCAAAACAAAAACTACAAACAACAAAACACTCCAAACTCAACAAAACATTACAAACACAACAAAACACTACAAACACAACAAAACGCTACAAACAAGACAAACACTAAAAAAAAGCACACTTCAAACACAACAAAACTCTACAAACTACAAAACACTACAACCAAAATGCTAAAAACAACAAAACAAACACTACAAACAACAAAACACTAAATACAGTAAAACACCACAAAGACCAAACACTACAAACACAACAAAGCACTACAAACAACAAAACACTACAAACGACAAAACACTACAAACACACCAAAACATTATAAATGACAAAATACTACTAAGACAACAAAACTACAAACAACAAAACATTACAAACAACAAAACACTACAAACAACAAAACACTATGAACAGAACAAAACACTACAAACATCGGAAACTTCAAACACAACAAAACACTACAAATACAACAAAACAAACAACACAAACAAAACAAAGCACTACAAACACAATACAGCACAAACCAAAAAATAACAAAAGAAAACGACAAACAAATCAAATATAATAAACCACACAAATAAAACAAAAACCACAAACAAGAAAAGAACACAAACACAACAAAAACACAACCCTAAGAAAAAGAAACTCAACAAAACCACAAACACAACAAAAAACACAGTAAAACAATGCAACACAACAAAATAACACAAACACAGCAATGCACACACAACAAAACAGCACAAACACAACAAACCAATACAAATAACAAAACAATACAAACACACCAAAACACAAACACAAAACAATACAGACATACCAAATCACAATCGCAACAGAACAACACAAAAACAACAAGAAGCGGTGCCAAGACACAGCAAACCCGTCCCCGGCATTCATTTTAGTGCTGACGTATAAACACAACAGGATATATCTCGTCAAAAATGTCACATATCGAATTTGGAGTAAGTCAGGTGAAAATTGAAAATTCTATGCCCGTTTGAAATTTTAGATCTGATTCCCGTACCGCTAACTGGGGGGTGACTCCCCTGTGTAATGAGACAGGTTATAGGATGTATATTTGAAAGAACCACCATAAGATTTTAGTTTCATATCGATATGGCAAATTTGAAAGGAGTTATGGCGAAAAAACGATTTTTTTAAATATATTTTTTGGGCCCACAGCCTGGACCTTGGCCCAATTTGGCGCAAAATTTGATCATGTGATCAGAAGGCCATAGCCCATCATCTCCGCAACTCTAGTCAAAGTTGTACCAGTAGTTTTTGCGTAAAGTTGCTGAGACAGACAGACAGACAAACAGATAAACAATCCGAGTGAAAACAACAGCACGAACACAGCAAAACATCACAAACATTACAATACAACACAAACACAAAACAACACAAACACAACAAAAAACACAAACAAAACAACACAAACAAAAACACATGCAATAAAACAACACACCAAAACAACACAAACACAAAACAAAACGAACACAAGAAAACAACACAAACACAACAAAACATCACATGGCAAAACAGAGGCATAACAACACAAACATAACAAAACACCACAAACAAAGCAAAACAATACAAACGTAAGAAAATAACACAAACAACAAAACAACACAACCACAACACAAAAAAATAAAAAACACAAACACTACAAACAACACAAAGCAAAACAGTACAAACATAACAAACAAATCAAACACAATAGATCATAAACACAAAACAACACAACCAACAAAACATCACAACAAAAAACAACGAAACAAACAAAACACAACGTAATCATTACCAAACGAGAGCAGCCACGAAAATAAAATAAAATCACAACAAAGCAACTCAACCAGGGGAAAAAAAATAAATAAAGTTCGCAGTCTGGCTGGTCTCAGGTCTTACTTTCTACACCTTGTTATTCTCTCGTATATTTTCATTTTTTTTTTTTTCATCGGTACAGGTTTCTTTAACACTAAATAAGAATACATTGATTTACCAGACACCTAAATGCACTTGGAAGGAAAAAGTGTTAGCATGTCCCCTTACCTGAGGCGAATAGGTGCCCAGGAATTCAGTCTATATTCTTACCTGAAGACGAGGAAGAAGACTGGTGAAGCCGAGCAACAGCAACAGTGTTGGCGATATTGAGGTACAGTGGAAGGATTAGGCAGCTGTGTGGTTTGGAGGCAGACCACATGGTGAGTGAGGCAGCCGCACAACATTCGCAGCATATACACAATGCCTTTACACCCGGACGCAGCGACCTTTTAAGCTTTAGCTTTGCGCAGGTAGGAGATGCACTATTCAGGACGCGATCTGTATACGGAGTGAGAAGTCGTCTGAATCGTGAGAGAGTTATTAGAATTGTAAATAGAAATCTAGGTTAATATTATAGTTGTTTTCAACAACACGCCACCCAAAGCTATTAACGTTTACACCCCAACGCATCACCCCTTTTCACCACTGTGCAGGCTGGATGAACGATTCAGGGTACGATCTGGGCCAGAATTTATGAATTATCCTAAGCGTACGGTTTCACAATCAAACTACAGAGAACATTAAAGTGAAAAGAAGAACAAAATAACAGCTCATATGGGGACCTGTTTGTGACGTAATTTGGTTAGGCTCCATTATAAATTAAACCTCTGATTGTTTTGAGAGATCTCATGGAAATCATAACATGAATTAGACAATCAGATTAGGAGTAGAACAATATTATAATGTATTTCATCTCGACGACACACTCCAACCACTGGATTACTGATTCCAGAAAACTATTACCAGGCTATTTGGTCCCAGGCTGTTGGTCCTGGTAACACTGTCGGGGTATTGCCAGGGGTATGACGATCAATATTTTTCTTCCTCGTCTCATTCAAAATAGGTATTCCTTTCACATGCCATACAGGATTATAGTATTTCCTTATTAGCTTCGGCGTGGCTGATGATCAGTCTATTAACAAAGTGAATATTATTTTCTTAAAAATGAAATGTTCTCATCCTCGTCCAAATCACACCCCTTCACAACTTGCTTCCTTCGCCATTCTGCACTTTTCACCCCTCCCTCCCTCCCTCCCAGATAGTTCCCCCTTCCTCGTCCCCACTTCATCCATCACCCACTTCTTCAACAATCCTTCCTCTCTCTCTCTCTCTCTCTCTCTCTCTCTCTCTCTCTCGGCCGCACAGCCATAGCCAACTAAGGAGCAAAATTCAGAGTGGTGTCATATAATGTTCGTAGACTCCTGAGTAATTAAGAATTCCATACAATAACGGTAACAGTAACGCATTTTAACATACGTAACAGGGATTTATTATCTGAATATCATTTAGAATTGTATACATTCCACCATAAATGTAGAAATAATAGACGTTTAGGAACTGGCGCTAGACTACGAGGGTATATCAAATCCCATTTGACCCCAATAGAGATTACACCCCAGAAACAATGGCAGCGAAACTGTTTGTGTAAGAGTACATTTTGATAATATGAATGTTAATGTTGCCACGGTCAATTGTCACCCACTCAAACTGTAGAGGAAGCTACAGAGTTGTATAATATCTATCTATCTATCTATCTATTGCCAGACACCATAATCCCGTAAGGGGTGGCCATTTGACTTTGAGTTATTTTTTTTTACGGGGAGGGGCACTAACCCTCCACCAACCCACTTGTTGACAAGTAGGGAGCACGTATGGTTTGGTTATATGGTTACCACCCAGCGTTGTAAATGGTTTCTTGGCTTACAGGAAACCATTTGGCTTGTCACTCAATGTAATGCCACCTGTAAAGGAAAGAAAAGCAGTAAGAAGTGACAGGAAATATAGGAGAAATAGGAAGAAAGGAGGGCAGGCACAGAAAAAGAATGATAAAGGCTAAGGAAGAAGTAGGCAGCACTACATCAAGTGCGTGGATGATGGTCGCCATGCAGGAAATTCTCTGTGGGGACGAATCGTTTATAAATGGCGACTTTAACCTGCCAACAATTAGCTGCAATACAGTCAGTGGTAGAAGTAATGATGACAGAGGGATGACGGATTTTGCTGAGAATTACTTGTTATATCAGTGAGTCACAAAACCGACAAGAGAGGGAGATGATTATCTTAGATCTTGTCATTACCACAAATGAAGATTTAACATCAAACCTAACTGTGGGTCAACACTTAGCTTCGGGTGATCATAATCTCAAGATTTACCATGAATCTTTCACATAATGTATATGAAAGTAAAATAAAGATGCCGGACTATAAAAACGCCGATTTTGATGGCCTTATTAACGCTCTTTGTCCACTGTCTGAACACCTAGAAGGAACTGATGATGTACATGGCATAATGGTAACATTTATGCATATATTCATGTCTGCTCAAAACAAGTATGTACCGATGAAATCAAAGCAGGATACACGTAATAACAAGACTACCCATCATCTGTGAGCCAGGTAGACTGTAATAATACTGTCAGATGAAAACTTGACTATTATGTATCCATCGTGGATGACTCCCAGTGCTGGTTGAGTGACATGTGAACTCAGGTTGTGACTCTAAACAATATTTATTAATAACTCTCCCTTCTGAGATCTGAGTTTTCGACACAGACACACACAGATACATTTCGCACAAAAATAATGACCATCGACTTCGTCTACCTGGCTCAACAAACCATCGTGGTTTAATGTATATATTAGCAAAGAAATCAAAGAAATAAATCGTCTCCACATTTTACTTAAAAGTCACACCAGCCAAAATATCAGAAGAGATTATAACGATACTAGAAGGAAAAAAAAATGACAAAAGCTAAAAGACAATATGAAATCCACAAAGCTCAAATGAGCTCCACGGATTCTAAGATATTTTCAAAATACATAAAGAGCAATAAATGTCTTAAGACCACTATTGACCCAGTCATTATCCCCGAAGGTGCCCTTGTCAGGAATTATTATTTTTTAATATAATTAGTAAACCTAAGATTTAGCTGGAATCGACGGAAACATTCATAGGTGGATAGGTAGCTGGTTAAGGGTCAGAAAACGTGTCGAAACAAAAGGAGCTGACTCAGACTGGGCCGCCGTGACAAGTGGTGTTTCTCAGAGATCAGTGTTGGGACAAGTTTTGTTAATACTGTATATTAACGATATCGATGTTTAGCTAAAAAAAAAAAAAAAAATCATTTCTAAACAGTGGATGACACTGCCTTAAGTAAAGAGGACAAAATTACCCTTCAAAATGACCTTAGGAAAACTGCTGAATGGTCAGGAAAATGGTAAATGCCTTTCAATGTAAGTATATGTCACGTTGCAATGTGGATTAAAAAAAAAAAAAAGTACGATTACGAAAGGCAAGGCCAGAGAGTCAGCAAGTCCTCACAGGTTACAAATTTAGGAATAAAAATTTTGGATATTCTCATATTTTCAGCATGTGTATCTTTGCTGTGATTTTTTTTTTTTTTTTTTTTGTTCGACTCTGGGCATAGGTTTCATAGCCTGCTATCAAGGCCCAGCACTCCTCCTTCATACCATACACCTCTACATGTCACCACTTCGGCGCTAACACCCACCGTCCATATTGAATACAGGCTACGGCTCTCTCATACAGGACTAGTATATTGGTATTAGCGGGGGTAATTTTACGGCATGTCGGCGGGTCTTCTGGTAGATCAGTAAAGCTTAATTTAACGAAATTCAAATCCTCAAACTGTTCCCTGCCCCAGCGAGGATTTGAACCTGGATCCGTTAGGACTGCAAGCCAACTCTCTACCGATCGAGCCACCGGAATGAAGCCAATAAAGTCCTAGGATTAGTCAAAAGGCATTATTCCTATAGATGCAAAGTTATTGTGATCCCTCTAAACAAAAGCATAGTTTGGCCACACTTTGAATCTGGGGCTCAAAGAATCTGGTCAAAGATTGTAGAGAAACTCAAAGCTGTGCAAATTTGGGACACCAAGTTAATCCCCTCACTGAGGAATAATCCATATCTCAAAAAGCTTATGGAACTAAATTTATTCTCTTAGATAACGAAAAATCAGGGGTCAACTAACTGAATTAAAAAAAAAAAAAAATACTCAACGGTTTTAGTAATGTCGAATCAAACAATATATTTAAAAGTTACTTCCGAGACAACTCGAGGAAATGCCATGAAGCTGCAAGCGAGGAAGGCTAATCTTGATACAACAAAAAAATTCTTCACTTTCTTGATTGTATATAACCTGAAAAAACTCCATAGGAACGTGGTCGAAAGGAGAAACATAAATAACTTGCAAAAGAAATAAACAGATTAAATATACATCTTGACGCGATCGGTATTATGTAAGTTCAAAAGTGTGTGTTCATATTTATATGTGTGAATACATGTATATATGTATGTGCATGTAACTGTGTATGTGTATATCCCGTGTTTGGGGAGAAAAGGGTAGTGGTAATTCATGAACTGACTCTACCTGACCTGGCCTAATATGCTGTACCAGGTGGGGCCATCGCTTTCACCAACATACATTCATCCTTGTCTGCTCTCTCGGGACGCAAAGCAAAGATAATGGGGTGATTTCAAAGCTAGTATTCCGGTAGATGGCACCACCATTTCGACAAACACATTCCCTGCGCTGTTTGACCCGCCGAGCCCCACCGACGTACGATGCACGTCGCTACTTTTTTCCGTGGACAGACCCAACGACGTGCATCGTACGTCACTCAATTGCAAGGCCCATTGCGTGCACATTTTTCAACATTTGCGGGTGATTTTTGGTAGGCATATGTGGGAGACCTTCCTCTACCTGCTGTCAAGCGGGGATACTGCCTGGCCCCACCTAACACCCCCTTCCCCCCCTCCCCCACCTTCCTCTACCTGCTGTCAAGCGGGGATACTGCCTGGCCCCTCCTAACCCCCCCTTCCCCCCTCCCCCCACACTGGGCAATTCACCTGTTAGCTGTAACCTGGCCAGTAAAGGTATGTTGCCCCACGGT
>JAGKTI010010927.1:0-27475 GCA_018397915.1 Birgus latro
TAAATGATATCGTAGATGGAGTGAACAGCTACGCAAGTCTGTTTGCTGATGATGCAGAGATCTTGAGAAAGGTAGAGGCTGAAGAGGACTGTAAAATGCTACAGGAGGATCAGGATAGGATACATGATTGGAGCTGGATGTGGGGAATGAAATTCAGTGCAAAAAAATGTAAAATATTGGAAATGGGTAAAAGTACCAAGAGGCCATCACTGAATTATTTGATGGGTAATGAACCAATTAGAAAAGCGAGAGAAGAGAAAGATTTGGGAGTGCTGGTCCAGGATAGTTTGTCACCTGAAAAGCACATAAATAAGATAGTGAGAGAGACATATAAACTCTTGACCAATATAATAGTGGCATTTCATTACATGGATGAGGAGATGATGAAAAAGTTGATAGTGGCCATAATCCGGCCCAGGTTAGAATATGCAGCAGTAGTGTGGTCCCCACACAAAAAGAAAGATATAACCAATACTAAGAGAATACAAAGAACAGCAACCAAGATGGTCCCCATTCTGGCAGATTTGCCATACAGAGAGAGGCTGGAAAGGGTGGATTTGCCTTCCTTAGAGGAAAGGAGAGAGAGGGGCAACATGATTGCAGTGTTTAGGACCATGATAGGAGTAGATAAAATTGACAGAGAAAATCAGTTTGCATGGGATGAGAGAGCAACAAGAGGACACGGAATGAAACTAAAGAAGCCAAGCTGCTCGAAGGACATCAAGAAATATAGTTTTCCTTATACAGTAGATGCATAGACCTTTGGAATAGCCTGGACAAAGAGATCGTCCAGTCTAAAAATTTAAACGAGTTTAAGGCAAAATTTGACTTATTGAGAAACAGAGTCGGGACCCCACGAGCGTAGCTCATTTCCTGTATATCACAATTAGGTAAATACATGCTCCTCTCAAGTAACTCATTTCCACTGCTCTCACTCTTGACTTGTTACCCTCTAGCAAGGTCCATGCCTCGCTTCCATACATCAGGGTATGGATCACGATACTATCATGTACAGTGAGGCCCCTTGGATAGCGACCTTATTAGTCCACCAAAATGGCCGCCATCCGAGGGGCAAACTTCTTGCCTAAAAAAATTAATACAGTCCTGGACTCCTTCAGCTGTACCCCTAATTTCCTCCATTACCCATCAGTATCACGTCATATTTCTTCAGTACTGTAATAAGATAAACGTATATTCAAAAAATTATCTTTTTCCTTTCCTGCACACAGTATTGTTTCTTTGGCTTGACACGCATATATTGTCTAGCCTTTTCAGTCACTTTTACATTACCAGCACTGCCTGTTTTTTCCCTGGGCCACCACCACCACTTGGGCCAGCCCCTGAAGTTGAAGCTATGATATTAGAACACTCAGTAGCCAGACAATAAATGGAAGGTCACAAAAAACTTTAACAATGGCGAGACTGTGACAAGTTGAAGGAATGTGTGGCGCGTGGATAAACAAACAATCTTCTTCTTCTTGGGGTAAGTGCGGGGAGTTTCACCTTCCACCCGTCAGTATCGCCTAGATTCCGGCATTCCCCCAAGAGAAAAGTAAAGGTAAAGAAAAAAAAATTAAAACTGTAAAATTTGGTAGGTGAGAGATAGTTGGAGATTAGTTATAAGAAAAGCTTAAGATATGTACTTTCACTCCACATGGGTCAGTGAACCGAATGACAATAGACTCGCACTCACTATCAGTGTTACCAGGATCTGACCTTGGCAACTCTGCCCACCTGCTCGCTACATGTTAAATGCCTAGCAGATTTGTGCCAACTGTTCAGCATTAATCGTTTTGAGATAGTTTCATTCCTGTCACTATCCATGGATTCGCTACTTAAAAAAACGCTATCTGAGGGGCTCCACTGTAGTGACTTCTTGACTTCCATATTCACTTCCCTATTTCTCATCACCGCTTTCAATGAACCAACAACCTTCCTTCCCTGCTGTACCCTTTCAAGTATTTCATCCCCAAAACTTCCATCCTTGCTCATCACACTGCCCAAGTACTTGAATGCACTCACATTCTCCATATCCTCACCATCTAACCTCACTGTGCATTATGTGACTTCATTCCTCTCAAAGACCATAACTTTACTCTTGTTCACATTGACTTTCATATTCCTCTTCTTACACACTGTCCCAAATTCATTCACCAAACCTTGCAACTCCCCTTCATCTTCACTCAACAATACTGTATCATCAGCAGACAACAACACTGGAATCTTCCACATCTCGCCCTCATTCATTAGAGCCATCCCCACATCCACTGCCCTACCTTGCACCTCCTTTACAACCCCATCCATGTATATATTAAACAGCCATGGAGACATCACACAACCCTGTTTCAGTCCCACTTTCAGATCAAAGAACTCACTTAGCTCACCATCCACTTGCACAGTAGCCCTAGCTCCTTGGTACATGCTCTTCACAGTTCTCAACAATTTCCCCTCCACTCCATATATTCTTAATACCTTCCACATACCTTGCCTATCTCATCTGTCATAAGCTTTCTCCAAGTCCATGAAGGCAGCATACACTTTCTTTTCCTTCTCTAGATACTTCTCCATTAAACATCTTAGAACAAAAATATGATCTACACACCCTTTTCTCTTCCTAAATCCCCCTTGTTCTTCTCCAACTAACTCCTCTGTTATATGCCTAACCCTATCAATAAGAGTTCTGTCATATACCTTTCCAGTCACACTAAGAAGGCAAATACCCCTATGATTACCACATACTTCTCTCTCCCCTTTTCCTCTATATAAAGGAACAATTATACCTGATTTCCAGTCCTCTGGAACCCTTCCCTCTTCCCAAGCCAGTCTACACAACTTCCATATCCATTCCACAACAATATCACCCCCATACTTCAGCATTTCACCACACACTCCATCAATTCCTGGGGCCTTTTCCATCTTGACCTTCTTCAGTGCTTCCACTACTTCCACCCTACTGATCTCTTCCTCCCTCCTCTCACCTCTTCTTCTCCCAGCCATTCCCCAACCACTTATACTTGCTCTGCTCTCACTCTCTATATTCAACAAATCCTCAAACTGCTCCTTCCATCTCCTCAATTTCTCTCTCTTCTCCACCAGCAATCTATTGTTCCCATCTTTCACTCCCCTACTATTTCCCCTTTCACACAGTCTTACTTTCTTTACCTCCTTCCAAAACAAATTCTTACTCTCCCTTCATTTTACTCTCAGATTCCTCCCAAACTCCTCATCCACTTTCTTTTTACTCTCCTTCACCAATCTCTTCACCTTTCTTCACCAGCTCACATATACCTCTCTCTTCTTTCTCTCGTCTTCTCCCCTACCTCTGCTCGCTAGCCATTCATTATATGCCTTCTTTTGTTCCACAGCTTGTTTCACCTCATCATTCCACCATCCTGTCCCTTGCACACCCCTGCATCTCCTCCTCACTCCACAAACCTCCTCACACGCTGCGCCTATCTCTTTCGTGAAAATCTTACATACATCTTCCACCCATTCCATCTGCTCTAACTCATACCTTCCCAATCTTTCTTCCACTATTCTCTTATTCTCACTATCTTGTAACTTCTCCACTCTTCTCACAGGAGCTACTTCCTCCTGTCTTCCCTTTGGTCTCTTCACCCACTTTCTTTGCAGCCTCACCTTGGCCATCAGTAAGTGATGTTCAGAGATTCCACTCCCCCACCCTCTCCACACTCTTGCATCCAACACTTGTCTTCTCATTTGCTCATCCACACACAAGTAATCTATCATTGCCTTCCGTTCTACAAGTTCACCATCCATCCTCCTCAAGACTCTCCATGTATACCTCTGGATCATCTTGTGCTGAAAGTAGGTGTTGGCTATTGCAAACCCCTTACCAGCACAAATGTCCACCAAGGCGCTACCATTCCCATCCATCTCAGCTGGCACAGCCCACTGACCAACCACTCCATCCACTCGTACATTCCCAACTTTACCATTCATGTCTCCAATCAAAAACACTCTCTCGCTCCTGTCAAACTTGTCCATACATGCTTCTACATTTGCCCAAAACTCATCTTTCACTCTTGCCACTCGGTCCTCTGTCGGCGCATACACACGTACAATCGCCCAAGCTTGTATGCCTACTTTCATCCTCACCCATACAATCCTTGCACCCACTGTTCCATACCCTCTTATATTCTCCTTCCACTTCTTGCTTATCATCAGACATACTCCCTCTTTTGCCCTCTCATTCTCATTGACTCCCGCACATATTCCTAAACCGTATTCCCATTCTCTCACCTTTTCACCTTCCATTTAGTTTCAGTCAATCCACATACATCCACTCTTGCCTCCCCAAGCACCTGAACAATCTGTCTCTCTTTCACTTCATCATTCACTCCTCTTACATTCCACGTCCTCACCTTCAGGATGTCCTTTGTCCGTTCCGTAGTCGTCAATGTATGGTCCGTCCTGGTTCGACGCGCTTTATTCGCTTGTTTAGTTAGTTCTTTTTACGGGGTGGGGCACTAACCCACCACCAACCCTTTTAGTCGTCTCATATGACAAGCAGGGATACTGGGGTAGTATTCTTGAAAGATGCTTTAAAATTTTTCTGTTAAGAACAGACTTGAATACTTTTGAGACAGGATGTTAAAGCAATTGGATGATAGTTGAGGGTTGGGAATGGTCACCCTTCTTTGGGACTGGCTGAATGAGAGCAAACATGTAGCAAGCAGGAAAGGTACAAGTTGACAGACAAAGGCAAAAGAGTTTATCTAGGCAAGGTGTAAACACAGTAGCACAGTTCTTGAGGGCAACAGGAGGGACTCCATTAGGCCCGTATGCCTTGTTAGTATTGAGGCCAGTGATGGCAGAAAATACATCAGCTGAAGAAATATTGATGTCAGCCATGAGGAAGTCAGAGGGGGGAAGTGATGAAGGAACAGCAGCGGAATCATCTAAGGTGGAATTGGAGGAGAAAGTCTGAGCAAAGAGATCTGCTTTATCAGTAGAAGATATAGCTACAGAGCCATCGGAGTAGAAAAGAGGAGGGAAGGATGATGAGGTAAAGTTGTTAGAGAGGATTTTGGCAAGGTGCCAGGAGGAGCGGGAAGAATTCGAGTTGGAGAGGTGAGAACGTTTAGTGCAGATGAAATTATTTTAAGCAGAGCGAAGAACAGACTTAGCACGATTCCAGGCAGAGACATAAGAAAGATGTGATTCAGGGGTGGGTTGGCACTGGTACCTTTTATAGGCCCTCTCCTTGATGCGGACAGCATTAGAACAAGTGTGATTAAACCAAGGCTTTCTTGCATTAGACAAAGGATATAAGAAAGGAGTGAATGCTTCCATACCCAAGAGAATAACCTCCGTAATGCGTAAGGCACATACAGATGGCTCCTGACCATGGAAGCAATAATCTGTCTATCTGTCTATTGCCAGACGCCTTAATCCGGTACGGGGTGGCCACAAACAAATCACCTCCATGTCGCTCTGTCCCCCGCCATTGCACTGCCCTGCTCCTAGCTCACACACCCCTCTCTCACATACCTCTCCACTTCATCCCTCCATCTCATCCTTGGCCTCCCCCTCCCTCTCCCCTCTTCCACCTCACTTACATACACTCTTCTCATCAGTCTTTCACTCTCCATCCTCTCCACATGGCCAAACCACCTTAATGTGTTTCTCCTAACACATGCTATCACATCCACATCCACACCACAATGCTCCTTCACTTCCTCATTTGTCAGTCTGTCTCTCCATGTGACTCCACATGCTCCTTTCAAATAACTCATTTCCACTGCTCTCACTCTTGACTTCTGTCCCTTCAACAGGGTCCAAGCTTCACTTCCATACGTTAGAGTTGGTATCACAATACTGTCATGTAGCAGCTTTTTCACTTCCATTCTCACTTCCTTGTTTCTTATCACTGCTTTTAAGGAACCAGCAACCTTTCTTCCCTGCTGCACCCTTTCAAGCACTGCACCCTCCAGACTTCTTACTCATCACACTACCCAAGTACTTAAATGCATTCACATTCTCCATATCCTCCCATCCAATCTCACTGTACATTCACTGACTTCACTTCTCTCGAAGACCATCACTTTACTCTTCCCTACATTCACCTTTCGATTCCGTTTCTTACATACACTCCCAAACTCATCTACCAAGCCTTGCAGCTCCCCTTCGTCTTCACTCAACAACACAGTATCATCTGCAAGCAACAGTACAGGGAGTTTCCAAGCACTGCCCTCTCTCACTAGAGGCGTTCCGACATTCACTACCTGACCTTGTATCTCTTTTATAACTTCATCCATATACAGATTGAACAACCATGGAGACATAACACATCCTTGTTAATATAATCTATAAATGGAAAAATTCACTCAGTTCGCTATCCACATGCCTTCAGTATTAGCACCCTCATACATACTCTTCACTGCCTTCAACAACTTCCCATCTACTCCATATATTCTTAATACTTTCCACAATCCTTGTCTATCCACCCTGTTATATGCTTTCTCCAAATCCATGAAGGCTGCATACAACCTCTTTTCCTTCTCTAGAAACTTTTCCACTAAAGATCTAAGAATGAATATACACAACCTCTTCCCCTCCTAAAACCTCCCTGTTCTTCTCCAACTACTTCCTCTGTTATTTCCCTAACTCTGTCATTAAGTATCCTACCATATATTTTTCGTATTACACTCAGAAGGCAAATGCCCCTATGAATACCACACACTTCCTTTTCCCCTTTCCTTTGTACGGGGGAATAATTGTACCTGAATTCCAATCCTCTGGGACTCTTCCTTCCTCCCAGGCCAATCTGCACACCTTCCACATCCTTCTACTACTATCACACCCCCATGCTTCAGCATTTCACCACACACTCCATCAATTCCAGGGGCTTTCCCCATTTTGACTTTCTTCACATCTTCCATGACTTCCATCCAACTGATTTCTTCCTGTCTTCTCACAGCCCTGCTTCTCCCAGGAATTCCCCAGCCACTTATACTTTCATTACTTTCATTCTCTATGTTTAATAATTCATTAAAGTGTTCTCTCCATCTGTTCACTTTTCCTCCCTTCTCCACTAATAATCTACCATTTTTATCTTTCACACCCCAACTAACTTCATTGGCACCCTGTCCAACTCTTTTTACCTCTTTCCAGAACATTTTCTTAAATTCCCTCCACTTTACACTTCCAAATTTTTCATCCACTCTCTTCTCTTCTTACTCTCTCTTACTAGTCTTTTCACCTCTCTCTTCCTCTCGTCATATAACTCTCTCTTCCGTTTCTCAACTTCTTTGACGCCCCGTTCCTCATTCACTCATTACATGCTTTCTTCTTTTGTGCCACAGCCTCTCTCACCTCTTCAGTCTACAATGCTGTTCCCTGAACCCCCTTTCGTCTTCTCTTCACCCCACACACCACCTCACATGCTGCACAGATTCCTTCTGTGAATATCTTGCACACACCTTCCATGTCCCCCATCTGCTCCAATCTTTATTTACTCAGTCACTCCTCCACTTCCCTTTTATATTCTCCCTTTATTCCATCCTCTTGTACCTTTCTACCCTCCTTGTAAGAACTACTTCCTCCTGTCCTTCCCTTTTCCTCTTCCTCCATTTTGTTTGGACCTTGATTCTGACAGCCACCAAGTGGTGGTCAGAAAGTCCACTCCCCCTACCTCCATATACTTTTGCATCCATTACACAACTTCTTATCCTTTCATCCACACACACATAATCAGTCATTGCCTTCCGTTCATTCAGTTCACCATTCACCCTTCTCATCACTTGCCATGTATACCTGTGGATCATTTTGTGCCTGAAGAGGGTATTAACTACCACCAACCCCCTCCCGGCACAGATGTCCACTAAAGCACTTCCATTCTCATCCATCTCTGTAGGCACACCCCACTCACCAACCACTCGATCCACCTTCACACTCCCTACTTTTCCATTCATATCTCCAATCAGAAACACTCTCTCATTCCTTTGAAGCTTTTTCAAGCACGCTTCCACATTTGTCCAGAACTCTTCTCTCACTCTACTTACACGATCTTGTGTTGGTGCATACACACACACATTCACCCACATTTGTAGTCCAACTTTCACTCTTACCCACACAATCCTTGAGCCAACTGATCCATACTCTCTTATATTCACCTTCCATCTGTTACAGCAATAGACACTCCATCTTTTGCCCTCTCATTCTCACTCTCATGCATATACTCCATCCATACTCACATTCTCTCACACTCTCACCTCCATTTAGTTTCAGTTAGTCCACATATATCCACTTTCGCACCCTCAAGCACCTGTACTATCTCCCTTTTTATTTCGCTTCATCATTTATACCCCTTACATTCCATGTAATTCGTAACAAGTCCTTTGTTCAGTCCTTTGTCTTCAACTTTTGGTCAGTCCTGGTCCGAGACTTCTTGTTCGTATTTTTAGTTAGTTGTTTTACAGGGTGGGGCAATAACCCACCACCAACCCTTTTTTTCACCTCATATGACAAGCAGAGACACTGGGGGAGAATTCTTGAAACCCCCCCTACCCCCAGCCAGGGAAAATCAATGGAAGTACTGCCTGAGGGCCTCCTAATCCACAGCTCCAAAGTGCCATAGATGACGTTTCTTTGGAGGGTTCCCAGGCGGCACCAGGGCGATAGGACAGGTTAAGGTAATAAGGTTATGATCGGAAGAGCTCAACGGAGAGAAAAGATTAACAGTGTAAGCAGAAGGATTAGTTGTAATGAAAGAGGTCAAGTATGTTGGAGCTCTCTCCAAGGCAGTCAGGGATACAGGTAGGATGCTGTACAAGCTGCTGTAGGTCATTAAGGATAGAAAAGGTGTAGGCTTGTTCACCAGGTGGATCAGTGAAAGGAGAGGAGAGCCAAAGGTGGTGGTGAACATTGAAATCTCCTAGAATGGAGATTTCAGAGAAAGGAGAAATGGATAGAATGTGTTCCATCGTAGAAGTAAGATAGTCAAAGAATTTTTGATAGTCAGTAGAATTAGGTGATAAGTAAACAGTGCAGATATATTTAGTCAGAGAATGACAAGAGAGCTTAAGCCAGAGAGTAGAGAATTCAGAAGAATCAAGTTTAGGAACATGATAGCAAGAGAGGTCGTTGTGTACATATACACAACAGCCACTTTTAACTTTGAAATGAGTATAGAGATAGTAGGAGGATACAGAAAAGGGTTTGCTGTCAATTGCCTCAGACAGCTGAGTCTCTGTTAAGAAGAGAAGGTGGGGTTTAGACGAGGAGAGGTGGTGTTCCACAGAAAGTTAGAAGAAAGGCCGTGAATGTTGCAGAAATGAAGAAGTAAGTCAGACAGTGGTTCCAGGCACATAGAGTCATCACCGGTAGAGGGGCGGATGGTGGAGGCTCTGAGGCATGGTTTGAAATGCCATTTTTTTTTAATTTTTGAGAAGGTAGTGTAGTGTGTACTGTGCATGTAGAATGGTGTAGACAGTTAGAGAAACTTGTATTAGAGAGCATGTTGGCCTTTTCTCTGTGTAACTGAAACACTGAAATAGCTCAGCAAAGGGGGATGGTCAGGATCTAGTCCTGAGGGCTGATGAAACGGGAACTCCAGCTCTCCGTCATCAGCTTTCCATCCACCTCGGGAGTACTGCCCTGCTCGACTGGTGCTACAGTCTGCTTCTCTTGCATGCCCAAATCATCTGTTAAAATATTGTGTGTTGATCCATTGCTGATTCCAGTTTCATTAGCAAATTCTTTGACAGTCAACCAATGATTTTCCATGCCAGATCGCTGACTTTCTTCACATTTTCAGCACTCCTGCTGATTGATGGCCTCCCAGGATGTGGATTGCTCTCAAGTGGCATTTGGCCATTTTGGAAGTGATTGTATCACTCCTTTATTTGCCTTACCCCCATAATTTCATCTCCCCAAGCTTGCTGGATCTTTCTGATAGTTTCAACTTGGGAATCACCTGGTTTTGGGCAAAATTTGATGCGATAACATTGGTTGATATTTTCGGTCTTCGTGATGAGTGTGGGAATGCAACGAGAGTAAGGTGCACGACCTTGGACACAGGCTGACTGACAGCCACTGAGTCACTCATAGTGGCTGGCATTAATCACGCATGCACGCAAAGGTCCTGCCCTGTTCTACACAAAACCTCGCCCCCATCCCCCGACTGGTTAGTGAGAAAAAAAAAAAAATGATGTATACTTTTTAAACACTCCTCATAATGGTACTTCTCATGATGAGGTGCACCTGAAGGAATGTCCACTGGTGGTGGCACCAGCCTAGTCAGTGATGACGTGTTTGCATTCTTCAAAAGTTGGGAGGGTAGAGATGTGTATCTCTTTTCCCCAATACCCAAAATCCAATGGGTGAACAGAGACAGCTGTGAAGTCTGCCTAAAGGCTGTTGCACATGAACTCAGGTGCCGGAGGCAGCCTCAACGCCAACAGGATGTTAGCAGTGCTGTTACAGTACCTGAATACACCCCTGTGAGGCATAACAAGTCTCCAGCCCAGCTGGCCATGAGGAGGCACTGGCGTGATGATATACCCACGGCCAGGTGAGACTATAAGGTGGTTGTGCACTGGAAATGAGCCCTCTGTGAGAGAGCTGGTCACAGCCAGGATGCGTAGTGACATCCTGGAGCAGCTGGGGACACCCAGGGGCCCCCCTCCATTGCAGCTAGACTCTCAGATATGGGTACAGAACAGGCAACCAATGTCTGGAACAGACGTGGCATCATCATGAAAGCCTTTCCCTACTGTCAGTACACTGTGCAGCTGGATAGGAGTGGCTGCCTGTCACTGCACAATAGAAGGCACCTGCTGGCAGTGCGCGCATCCTCCCCCTCACAACCCTTCATGTGCTCAGCCCCCACACTTGATTTTTCACACCCCTCAAGCCAGCCACCACCAGCTAGCCCACTGGCCACCCAGCACTCAAGAAGAATCGCTACAAAGCCCAAATGGTTATTGGACTTCATGACTGACTCACCCATGCACTAGTATTTTCGTTTTTTGTTTGTGTGTGTGGACTGGCATAATGTTTTAGTCATTTTTGTTGTAAACATTCTTTCTCACTTCAAATGTATAACTTGTATGTCTTTTTCTACAGTTTTATATCTTGGGAGGGGGGGGATGTACAATAGGTTGGGCTAGGCCATGGCAGCATTACACTGCTTTTTCCGCTGGTGGATGTCAGTTGTACCTTGGAGAGAGTAAAGGGCAGTCATGCCAGTGGTTTTTCCCTTAGCCCCTATAGTTATGACATTTTCAAAAAGTTTTCATCTGCATTCAAAGAACCAGACAGCTTTTGACTGATTGTGACATGGTTCTTCTTTTGCTCATCTGCCTGTTATTTTTCAGAAAGTTTCACCAGTATTCAAACAATCAGACAGCTCCTGACTGACTGTGACATTGTTCACCTTTTGCTCATGTCAGCAGACGTGGAACAAGTTTAGCAGATACATCTTCAGCTTTTCAAATAAAATCGTGCAGCACAGTCAGGTGATGATTTTCACAGATCACAGCATGCACTTTTTCAACATGATCGTTGTCTCCTGACGTGGAAGGCCGTCCAAATGTGAGATCATCTTCAGTGGATATTCTTCCTGATTTGAAGTGCAGGATCCACTTGTGACATTGTGTATGACTTGAATAATCCTCCCCATAAGCCTGTTGCAACATTTGAAAAGTCTCTGTAAAAGTTTTTAGGATGTTCTTCCTGATTTGAAGTGCTGGATCCACTTGTGACATTGTGTATGACTCGAATAAACCTCCCCATAATCCTGTTACAACATTTGAAAGTCTCTGTAAAAGTTTTTGGGATATTCTTCCTGATTTGAAGTGCTGGATCCACTTGTGACATTGTGTATGACTTGAATAATCCTCCCCATAAGCCTGTTGCAACATTTGAAAAGTCTCTGTAAAGGTTTTTCCCAGTTTGAAACATAATTTCATGCAAATACAGTATAGCATCTTTCCTGTAACAAACCTTCTTTCTGATCGTCAGTATGGGTTCCGTCAGGGACGCTCCACTGGCGATCTTCTCACCTACCTTTCAAACTCCTGGTCATCCTCCTTTCGGGACTTTGGCGAAAGCTTTGTCATTGTACTTGACATCTCAAAGGCTTTCGATCGAGTCTGGTATTAATCTTTAATTTCCAAACTACCCTCCTACGGTTTCTATCCTTCTATCTGTGTCGTCATCTCTAGCTTCCTTTCTGGTCGTTCTGTAGCCGCTGTTGTAGAAGGCCATCGTTCTTCTCCTAGACCTCTCAACAGTGGTGTTCCTCAGGGCTCTGTCCTATCACCAACTCTCTTCCTTTTATTCATCAATGACCTTCTAAGCTGTACATCTAACCCTATCCTCTCATATGCTTATGATTCCACCCTTCACCTTTCCATTCGGTTTTCACAACGTCCATCTCAGCAGTTACTTCAACAAAAAAGGGATGAGGTTATGGCACACCTAATGTCTGACTTGGCTCGTATCTCCGATTGGGGTAAAAATAATCTTGTTATTTTTAATGCATCAAAAACATAGTTCTTACATTTATCAACCCGACAAAATCTTCCTCAGGATTACCCACTGATGTTTAATAATGTCCAGGTCAGTCCTGCATCATCCTTGAACATGCTTGGGGTTTCATTCTCTCGGGATTTGTCTTGGAAAGAACATATTACATCTCTTGTGAAATCTGCTTCCAAGAGATTAGGTGTGCTAAGCCGATTCCGAACTTTCTTTACCCCCTGCACAGTTGTTGACCTTGTACACGGGTTTTATTCACCCGTGTATGGAATATTTTTTCTCATGTGTGGGCTTGGCTCCCCACATGCAGCACTTCTCAATAGGGTGGAGTCAAAGGCTTTTCATCCCATTAACTCTCCTCCTCTTACTGATTCCCTTCAACCTTTGTCTCTTTGCCGCACTGTTGCATCTTTCTCTCTCTTCTATCACTACTTCAGTGGTCACTGTTCCTCTGAACTGTCTGCTTGCATCCCTCCACCTCTTTTTTTATTTAGAAAAAAAAAAAATTGCTCATCAAGTGCCTTCATTGGTCTGCTGGTGACAAATTGCCAATTGCTTTGAACACACATTCACTCAGCACATGGACCTCGATGACTAAGTGATCTGGTGTGATGCAAATAGTGTTACTCTAAAGCTCAGAGTCGCCACTACACAGTGCTTCCATCACTGTCATGTTAAACCAGCTAGTTGGTGCGCTATTTAAAAAGTTTGGTTTCTTTTGGACAGACCTTGTAGTACCAAGAATCGTGTAAGCAAGGCCTCTCTGGTAATAGCTCATTTCTTTTCCCTCAGAATAAATGCTTTTTTCTTGCTTTTTTAACTCTTTCACAATTCATGGATGGTAATGCAATAAGTGTGTTTATTGATGTGTAATTATGAAGCCAGGTTAAAGAAGTTAGTGCAGGCTTGGAGGAGTCATTTGGGGTGACAGTGGGGGAAGTGGGGATAAAATTCCTTTATTCCCATAGGTTTTTTTGTTTATTGGGTATGAAATTTCCATATTGTTATGCAAGGATGGGCCCAGAATATTTCTTGTTTAGGGAAATGAACTATAAAGTCTGATGGGATTAAATCATAGTAAACTAAATTTTAAGTAAGATCCAGAAAATTTGGCACATAAAGTGTGGTTTGCAAGTCCAAAGTGAAAGGATATATTTATCTTATATGCTATCATGACATATTAAATGGACAGAAATAGGGTTAACACTTGGTAACCACTATCAAATAATGCCTCAGAAAATAATATACTTTATACCCCTAGAATCCTCTAATGAGTACAGAAGTATCAGAGATGTGGAACCATATGTTGCCTCATTAAAATGAAACACTGTATGAGGCTTCGCTAGAATTCTTACTTACCTAATTGTTCTTACCTAATTGTATCTTTACAGGAATGAGTCAAGCTCGTATTGTCCCGTGTCTTAAACCATTTTTATCATACATCTTAATTTTATGAATTGTTTTGACACACACGATTTCATTTAGTAGTGCATTCCACTGATCAGTTACCCTATTTGGGAAACAATTTCCTTACCTCTTTATCACCTCTTTTTATGCAGTGTTTTGCAGTGTCCTCTTGCTGATACTTCCCTATAGGTAATACTGTATATTCATTTATGTCTATTTTCTCTTTCCCTGATATGCATTTATACAGCATAATCATGTCTCCTCTTTTTCTTCTCTCCTGTAGTGTTGGCAGATTCAGTTATTCTAATCTTTCTTCATAGCTGAGATCCCTTAAGCTTGGTACCCATCTTGTAGCAGCCCTTTGAACTTTTTCAATCTTATATATGTGTTTCTTGAGATGAGGATTCCAGACTACTGATGCATACTCCAGGGGTAGTCTGATGAAAGATGTTATTATCTTCTTCAGCATGTCTGGGGGTAGGGGGTTTTTCAAGAATTCTCCCCCAGTATCCCTGCTTGTTGTAAGAGGCGACTAAAAGGGTTGGTGGTGGGTTAGTGCTCCACCCCATAAAAACAACTAACTAAAAATACAAACAGGAAGCCTCGGACCAGGACTAACCAAAAGTTGACGATAAAGAAACGGACAAAGGACGAGATAACGATTGCGACCTGGAATGTGAGGGGTATGAATGATGAGGTGAAAGAGAGAGAGATTGTACAGGTGCTTGAGAGTGCGAAAGTGGATATATGTGGAATAACGAAACTAAATGGTGAGGTGAGAGTGTGAGAGAATGGGAATATGGATGGGGTATATGCGCGGGAGTAGGTTAGAATGAGAGGGCGAAAGAGGGAGTGTGTATTGTTGTGAGCAACAGGTGGAAGGAGAATGTAAGAGAGTATGGATCAGTTGGGTCAAGGATTGTGTGGGTAAGAGTGAAAGTTGGACTACAAATGAGGGCAGATGTGTGCATGTATGCGCCAATGCAAGATCGTGTAAGTAGAGTGAGAGAAGAGTTTTGGACAAATGTGGAAGCCTGCTTGGAAAAGTTTGGAAGGAATGAGTGTTTCTGATTGGAGATATGAATGGAAAAGTAGGGAATGAGAAGGTGATTGGAGTGGTTGGTGAGTGGGGTTTGTCTGCAGAGATGGATGAGAATGGCAGTGCTTTAGTGGACATTTGTGCTGGGAGGGGGTTGGTGGTAGTTAATACCCTTTTCAGGCACAAAATGATCCATAGGTATACGTGGCGAATGGTGAGAAGAGAGGACGGGGGAATGAATGAACGGAAGGCAATGATTGACTATGTGTGTGTGGATGAAAGGATGAGAAGATGTATAATGGATGCAAGAGTATATAGAGGTTGGGGGAGTGGACTTTCTGACCACCACTTGGTGGTGGCCAGAATCAGAATCCAAACAAGATGGAGGAAGAGAAGAAGGGAAAGACAGGAGGAAGTATTTGTTACAAGGAGGGTAGAAAAGGTACAAGAGGATGGAATAAAGGCTGAATATAGAAGGGAAGTGGAGGAGCGATTGGGTAAATATAGATTGGAGCAGATGGTGGATGTGTAAGGTGTGTGCAAGGTACTCACAGAAGAAATCTGTGCAGCATGTGAGGTGGTGTGTGGGGTGAAGAGAAGACAAAAGGGGGTTCAGGGAACAGCATGGTGGACTGAAAAAGTGAGACAGGCTGTGGCACAAAAGAAGAAAGCATATAATGAGTGGATGAGGAACAGGGGCAACGAAGAAGCTGAGAGACGGACGAGAGAGTTATATGCAGTGAGGAGGAGAGAGGTGAAAAGATTAGTAAGAGAGAGTAAAAAGAGAGTGGATGAGGAATTTGGAAGGAATTTGAGTGCAAAGTGGAGGGAATGTAAGAAAATGTTCTGGAAGGAGGTAAAGAGAGCTAGACAGGGTGCCAACGAAGTCAGTGGGGGTGTGAAAGATAAAAATGGTAGATTACTAGTGGAGAAGGGAGAAAAAGTAAACAGATGGAGAGAACACTTTAATGAACTGTTGAACATAGAGAATGAAAGTAATGCAAGTATAAGTGGCTGGGGAATGGCAGGGAGAAGGAGGGTTGTGAGAAGAGAGGAAGAAATCACCAGGATGGAAGTGGTGGAAGCAATGAAGAAAGTTAAAATGGGGAAAGCCTCAGGAATTGATGGAGTGTGTGGTGAAATGCTGAAGCATGGGGGAGAGATAGTAATAGAATGGATGTGGAAGGTGTGCAGATTGGCTTGGGAGGAGGGTAGAGTCCCGGAGGATTGGAAGTCAGGTATAATTATTCCTCTGTACAAAGGAAAAGGGGAAAAAGCAGTGTGTGGTAATCATAGGGGCATTTGCCTTCTCAGTGTAATAGGAAAAGTATATGGTAGGATACTTATTGACCGAGTTAGGGAAATTACAGAGGAATTAGTTGGAGAAGAACAGGGAGGTTTTAGGAAGGGAAGAGGTTGTGTAGACCAGATATTCATTCTTAGATCCTTAGTGGAAAAGTTTCTAGAGAAGGGCAAGAAGTTGTATGCAGCCTTCATGGATGTGGAGAAAGCATATGACAGGGTGGATAGACAAGGTTTGTGGAAGGTATTAAGAATATATGGAGTAGATGGGAAGTTGTTGAAGGCAGTGAAGAGTATGTATGAGGGTGCTAAGGCTGCAGTGCATGTGGATGGCAAACTGAGTGAATCTTTCCATTTGAAGGTTGGATTGAAACAAGGATGTGCCATGTCTCCATGGTTGTTCAACCTGTATATGGATGGGGTTATAAAAGAGATACAAGGTCGGGCAGTGGATGTTGGAGCGGCCCTAGTGAGAGAGGGCAGTGTTTGGAAACTCCCTGTACTGTTGTTTGCAGATGATACTGTATTGTTGAGTGAAGACGAAGGGGAGCTGCAAGGCTTGGTAGATGAGTTTCGGAGAGTGTGTAAGAAACAGAATCTAAAGGTGAATGTGGGGAAGAGTAAAGTGATGGTCTTCGAGAGAAGTGAAGCCAGTGAGTGTACAGTGAGATTGGATGGGAAGGAAATGGAGAATGTGAGTGAATTTAAGTACTTGGGCAGTGTGATGAGTAAGGATGGTAGTCTGGGGGGTGAAGTGCTCGAAAGGGTACAGCAGGGAAGGAAGGTTGCTGGTTCATTGAAAGCAGTGACAAGAAACAGGGAGGTGAGCATGGAAGTGAAAAAGCTGTTATATGACAGTATTGTGATAGCAGCTCTGACATATGGAAGTGAAGTTTGGACCCTGTTGGAAGGACAGAAGTCAAGAGTGAGAGCAGTGGAAATTGAGTTATTTGAGAGGAGCATGTGGAGTCACATGGAGAGACAGACTAACAAATGAGGAAGTGAAGAAGCGTTGTGGTGTGGTTGAGGACGTGATGGGAGGCGTTAGGAGAATCACTTTAAGGTGGTTTGGGCATGTGGAGAGGATGGAGAGTGAAAGACTGACGAGGAGAGTGTGTGAGTGAGGTGAAGGGGGCAAGAGGGAGGGGGAGGCCGAGGATGAGATGGAAGGATGGAGTGGAGAGGTATATGAGAGAGAGGGGTGTGAGTTGGGAGCGTGGTAGTGAAATGGCAGGGGACAGAGTGACATGGAGGCGATTTGTTTGAGGCCACCCCGTTCGGGATTGAGGCGTCTGGCAATAGATAGATAGATTACATGACACTTGCCCACATTGAATTCCATTTGCCTTGTATTACTCCATTCATGATGTTTATTTAATTCTTCATGTTGCTTTTTACAAGAGTCTATGTTAGTAATTCTCCTTTGTATTTTTGCATCATTGGCAAGCATATTTAAATAGCTTCCATTTCCAATATTATTATCTATGTTATTTTTATACACTAAAAGCATAATTGGTGCCAGCACTGAGCCCTGTGGAACTCCGCTAGTCACTTCCCTCCATGATGAGTAATTTCCCCTTAGTTCAGTTCTCATTTCCCTTTTTCTGAGAAAATCTTGCATCCAACAGTACAGTTTGCCTCGGATTCCTCCTTTATGGTACAGTTTCCATAAAAGTCTTTGGTGCGGTATTCTGTCAAATGCTTTCTTGAAATCTAGATAGATACTGTCCACCCATCCTTCTCTTTTCTGTAATGTTTCTGCAACTCTGTCATAGTAGCTTAATAAATTAGTAGCACATGATTTTCCCTTTCTGAAACCAAATTGCCTTTCTGTTATGTTGTGTTTTACCAAAACTTTTCTTATTAGCTTTTCCAGTATCTTACTTACAACACTAGTTAGTGATACTGGTCGGTAGTTGAGTGGATTTTGTCTATCTCCTTTCTTGAATAAGGGGACAATGTTTGCTTTCTTCCAAGTATCTGGCAATTTACCTTGATCCAAGGATTCCTTGAATATTGAGTGAAGCACTTCGTGTGCAAAAAGCCTTAAGGAGCAGCCGACTGACCAGGCTGCTCCAGGAGATTGTCCCACATCTGAAACAGAGGGTTGGATCTGTCAAACCATAATAACAGGAGGGCACCAAACTGAGTGCTCTACTAAGTTAATGTTTGCAGATGGGCAAAAAGTCATACCCAGCATGTTTAAATTCATATCTGGAAAGCAGGAGGGAGAAAGTGGTCTTTGGATAAGGTGATTATAAAAAGTTTGCTGTGATGAATTGTGTAAGCAAACTTTCACATTGCAGAGGAATAATAAAACTTTCTAAAGATCACTCATAGGTGTGTAGACCCTAGCTGGCTTTGAGAGTGCATTCCTTGGGATGGTGGAAGACCCATAAGCTCTCATTTTGTTGGTGAGACCTTGGGAATTGTTTCACTTCTTTGCCACACAGTTGGAGTACTAATACACCATTCATCGTGGATTGGTGGGTGCCTGAGATGTGCCCTACTACTCAGCAATACATGGTGGTGGTTGCAAGTGGTTTTGAGCCACTCTGCAGTACATGCTAACTCCATCAGAGTTAAGGGAGAAAAACATTTTTTTAGCAGCCCAAGATTATTTATATGCAATAAGAAAGTTTAACATATTTTACTTCAGTCGATAAGAAAATAATGTAGCTTTGTGTACATGTGTCAAATACATATGTGGTGATGGTGCTCATTACCCTCATCCTTCTTCCCACCTAAGAATGAGATAAGAATCTACCTATCCATCTGTAGCCCAGTGCCCTACACCTGCAAAGGGTGGCTGCAGACAAAACACCTCCAAGTTGCTCTGTCACCTGCCATTTGACTGTCCTCCCCTCAACCCACTTCTTCCTCCCTCATATACCTCTCAACTCCATCCCTCCACCTCATCCTTGGTCTCCTCCTCCCTCTCCCTCCCTCCACTTCACCTACATACACCCTCTTAGTCAGTCTTTTATTCTCCATTCTCTTCACATGTCCAAACCACCTCAGTATATTTCTCTTACTTTTCTCAGTCACATCCACATCCACCCCACAATGTTCTTTCACTTCTTCATTCATCAACCTGCCCCTCCATGTCACTCCACATGCAGCTCCCAGGTAACTCATTTCCACTGCTCCCACTCTTGACCTGTTCCCCTCTAGCAAGGTCCATGCCTCACTTCCATACTTCTGGGTATGGATCACAGTACTATCACGCAGTGACTTATTAACTTCCATACTCACCTTCCTCTTTCTCATCATTGCTTTCAGTGAACCAGCAGCCTTCCTTCCCTGCTATACCCTCTCAAGCACTTCATCCCCAAAACTTTCATCCTTACTCATCACACCTCCCAAGTACAGTACACCCCCATAGTACGGGCCTCTATGATCAGCATAGGTGCTTGCGTACTAGGAATACATAAACTAATGGGAAAATTAACATGGATGGCATCCCCTCTGTCAGTAACCTTTTTGACCCATTTGAAGGAATATGTCTTTAAGACATGTGCAGTACAGTACAGTAGGATCTCACCAATAACATCTAATTGGTGCCAAAAAATGACACCAATTAGACATGGAGGTGGAAGAGGAGGCAGCTGGTGAGTCAGGTGGGGCAGTGGAGGTGGAGGGGACGGCGGCGGGCGAGTCAGGGGAGGTGGTGAGGGGAGGATCCTCCATCTCCTCATTGCTACTACTCACATTTTCGGCAATTTCCTTCGCCTCTTCTTGTTTGTCTGTTTCATTCCTCATCTTGTTATTTACATAATTTCCATAACAAGATGAGGAATAAAACAGACAAACAAGAAGAGGTGAAGGAAATTGCTGAAAATGCGAGCAGTAGCGAGGTGGAGATGGAGGATCCCCCCCTCACCACCTCCCCTGACTCACCCGCTGCCATCCCCTCCACCTCCGCTGGCTTGTAGTATAACAACTTGGCATTTGTGAAATAACTGTTATTCATGTGAATCCAAACTTTATTATAGAAACGGGTGATGAGGGTGGCACGTAATGGAGAGGCAGGTAGTGCACTCTGGGTTCTCACTGGAAAACACTGGTTTTTCTCCTGGCGCCTCGCATCTTGTGGGTTGAATCGCGTACTCTGGTTAGTAACATATAAAAAATAATAATAAATATTAAAAAATAGGTCCTCGCGCACTAGGCGTTTCGTATACTAGGAACTCGCGTATCAGGGGGATGTACTGTACTTGAATGCACCCACATTCTCCACATCCTCACCATCCAGCCTCACTGTGCATTCTGTGACTTCATTCCTCTCACACACCATAACTTTACTCTTGTATTAACTGTCCCAAATTCATTCACCAAGCCTTGCAACTCCTATTCATCTTCACTCAACAATACTGTATCATCAGCAAACAGCAATACCAGAATCTTCCACATCTCACCCTCCTTCATTAGAGCCACCTCACATCCACTGCTCTACCTTGCACCTCCTTTACAACCAAATCCATGAATATATTAACAGCCATGGAGACATCATACATCCCTGTTTCAGTCCCACATTTAGATCAAAGAACTCGCTCAGCTCTCCATCCACTCGCACCACAGCCCTAGCTCCCTTGTACATATTCTTCACAGCACTCAGCAATTTCCCATCCACTCCATATGTTCTTAATACCTTATATGTACCTTGTCTATCTACTCTGTCATATGCTGTCTCCAAGTCCATGAAGGCAGCATACACCTTCTGTCCCTTCTCTAGATACTTCTCCACTAAACATCTTAGAACAAATATCTAATCTACACACCATTTTCCCTTCCTAAATCCCCTTTATTCTTCTCCAACTAGCTGCTCTGCTATACGCCTAACCCTTTCAGTGAGTATTCTACCATATATTTTTCCAGTCACACTAAGAAGGCAAATACCTCTATATTACCACATACTTCTCTCTCCCCTTTCGTTTCGTTTAGTTTCGTTTTTGAAGGCTCCAACATGCTTGCATGCGTCGGCCTTGGTCACCTAATGGCGGCTCTCCACGCTGCTCGATCCCTGGCAGCCTCCCTGTTCAGTCCCTTAACCCTTAAGTCACACTTAATGACCTCGTCCCGTCTTTCTCGGTCTACCCCTCCCAACCCCTCCCCCAATATTAACACTTCTCACCCTCTGTACCCAATTATCATCTCCCATCCTCTCCACATGTCCAAACCACCTCAGCCTACCTCTCCTCATCACAATCCTTGGTGTAAAAGAACAACTATACCTGATTTCCAGTCCTCCGGAGCCCTTCCCTCTTCCCAAGCCAATCTACATAACTTCCATATCCACTCCACGGCAGTCTCCCTCCCATACTTCAGCATTTCACCACACATTCCATTATTTCCCATGGACTTTCCCATCTTGATCTTCATTGGTTCAACTACTTCCACCCTACTGATCTCTTCCTCCCTTCTCTCATCTCTTCTTCTCCCATTCTCCAACCACTTATATTCACACTTCTCTCACTCTACATTCAACATATCCTCACAGTGCTCCTTCCATCTCCTCATTTTCTTTCTCCACCAACGATCTTATTCCCAGCTTTTCTACTATTTTCTATTATTCCCAGTATTTTCTCAGCTTCTGAGTACTGCAGACAAATAGCTTGCCAGTGCATACAGCAGTTGTTTTCTTTAATACATACTGTACTGTATTATGATAATGCAGTCCATCTAAATGAATGCTGTCATATTAGATGGCATCATTTGACACTTGTAATGTTATTTCTTGGACAGTGATTTGATTGTTTATTGCACATTCAGAAGTAACAATGCACTGCATAAAAATATATCAAGCAAGCACTGCTGCTAACAGTCTGACTTGCACCTCTCCTTGCCAAACCTCCTGGTGTGTTCGCAGGTGCTGATGAAGGATATTGTGACTCCAGTTCCACCTGAGGAGGTGAGAGGCATGATCAAAAAGTGCCTAGAGAATGCTGCTCTCCTAAATTACACAAGACTCTCTGCAGAAACAAAAATAGAAGGTTAGTGTTTTGATAGAATTGTAAGGGATTCGTAAAAAAATAATCTGTTAGTGTGCTGGTGGTGAAGTTTAATACAGCAATATTCTGAATATAATCATTCATGTATGTAATACACACTCAGCATCAGTCATCATCATCCTGACAAATATTACAACCTAAAGATGAGGAAAGATGCGGTAGGGATGAGGTGCAGTATTGAACAGGTCATTGATGTCATGGGTAGTTGAGAAGGGGACCTGCAAGAGTGTCTATATTGGAAGAGAGTGAGAGGAAGGATAATGAAAGACAGTATCTTTATTAGTGCAAGGCCACATAAGGACTTCCCTTAGGAAAATCTGTTTGCTAAGGGAAAAGTTGATGACCCTGTAGTAGGCCCTTGGTTACTTCTGCCAGCTTAATAAGAGGAACATTTAAGTTTTTAATTTTGGGACTGATAATCCTTGTGGTGCCTTATTTGCATTACACACCATGACAGTATGGGGAGGGTCATCGAGACGAAAGATGCAAAACCACTTTGGGAGAACCCCCACCTCAGCTGAACAGTGGTGTGGGTTAACCATATAATAGGTGAGGGACCTTATCCTCTAAGCACAAAAGTGTTAATGATGGTAGCATCCTACCTAAGCTAAGTTGTACAGGTATTACTCTGCTTGGCTGGTGCTGGAAGGGAGTTTGCCCATGGTGGCACTGTGCACTCCAGATGAGGAGGAGCAACAGCAGTTTCAGCCTGGGAGCAGAACCTCCCTGACCTACTGTGCATCCTGCAATGATGACTTTGGTTTGCTTGCTGAGGTTTTGTGTCCCACATGAGGTTTTGTCTCCCTACACCGTTTTTTTATAGTCAGCTCGGGTAATTTGCGATTATTTTAGTCTTAATACCTACCGTGACTTAGAAATTCTGCGAATTATAAATAACATAACTTATGGGACTTACTTATGACTAACCTTTCTGCAAAGTTGCCCCCTACCACCATACTTACACCCGACTAGTTACCCGTGAACATTAACACCCTTTCAGAACAGTAGGTAATGCATCTGCTGCAGTATTTAACTCACTGTGTCCCAGCAGAGTTTTCACCACTGACCCCCCCACCCCAGTCCCGGCAGTTTTTTTTTTTTTTTTTTTCCCCTCTCTCAAACCTCCACTTTTGGTGAGAAATGATGGCAATTCAGAGAGAAAGTGCTCACCTGAGCCTAGAAGTGGTCTAAACAGGTGACCCTCCATACATCTGGTACCATGTTCTCTGGAGGCACGGTGCTGCTGTCCCGTTTTCTATGGTAGGGGTAAATATTGGAAATTACTCAGAATAAGTAGATATTTATTAATTTGGTACAAAATAACATGTGGTACAAGAATATATTGGTTTTCACGCAAAAATATAGGTGATATAAACATTGTTCCATTGAGCGATCACATGAAAATCGCCAAATTCTTCCACATATGACTCACTATGACTGTTGTTTCAACTTACATAATACTTTTCCACTAATATTATACCCATTTCCACTTTATATAACTGTTATCACGTTTACAGGCTTTACTGTCATACTGTATTGAGCATCGTATTATCGCATATTTACAGGCCTTACTATTATCATGAGCGAACTGACTATGACTGTTGTTTCAACTTACATTCTATATATCAACCTACATAATACTTTTCCACTAACATTATACCCATTTCCATATTATGTAAATGTTATCACATATTTACAGGCCTTACTATTATATTGAGCATCATATTATCGCTTATTTACAGGCCGTACTATTATAGTGAGCGTCATTTTCACAAGCACACACAGTATCAGTAACGTACCAAGGTTTGGTATTCTCAGAAACATGGCTTAATGCTCAACCCTACGTTGCAATCCACACACTCGTACCTAGTGTCTTTTCTCATGGTGGTTGCTCTCACTTTGGACTGGCTGCATACATGACAGCGGCGCTGGTGTCTAGGACGGTTTGGTTGAGGAGGGATGATGCTGAGGAAGTGGCATATTGTGAGGTGTAGGGGAGTCTGGGCGGCAGTGGCGGGGCGGGTGCAATGGTGGGGCCTGTCCTCCGTATACCTGGCGATTATTTCACAAGACAGCTTCCTCAAAACCCCTCGAAGGTTTCAGAGGTTCCCATTGTCAAGGCATGGAGGTAGTGTGCATTGAGGACCGTGATGTCGAGCAAGTGAAAAAATAGCTTTTTGTACCACTTCATCATGGTCCTGGCACACTCTACACTGGAAATCATGGAGTCAGGCTCATGTTGACATTGTAGTCCAGTACCAACTCCGGTTTCCAAACGTGGTGCCTCCTCTCACTGTGGTAGTCCACGGAGTCTGTGCGGTGCATCAGGGGGCAGTGTACCGTCGACAGGAGGCAAACTTCCCTGTTGTGGTTCCATACAGTGGCCAGGATCTTATTCGCCTTAAAGAAAATCACCTCATTCTTGTTAAGTTTCCTCCCAACCTTGACCATGTGCCGACAGTTTTCTTGACTGTTCTACAGACCCTGGTGTCATGAAGATGGAGGTACTGAGCGAGAAGGGGTCTAGTGTACCAGTTGTCCAGGTACAAGACGTGACCACGATGAAGGTACTCCTCTATCATTGTCTTCACCATGGCCCCAGAGAGTCCAGTACTTCGATCTTCTATTGTGCCGGTGTACAAGACTGTGTCTTGTACATAACCAGTTTTACAGTCACACTTAAAGATCTTGAACCCAAAATGGTGGCTCTTGCTGGGTATATGCTGGTGAAAAGAAATATTGCCTCTCCACAGCACAAGACTCTCATCTATGACAAGGTCTCTGAAAGGATAGAAGGGTGAGCGGAACTTTTCATGCAGGTGGTCAAATACCTTTCTTATTCTCCTCATCCTGTCAGTGTTATCAGCATTAGCAGAGTCATTGGCATCGTAAAAGTGGAAGCGGCACAGAATTTGCTGGAATCTATTACAACCCATTACTTTCCCAAAGAAAGGTGTGCTGGTCATTGGGCCCATGGACCAGTATCTCAGAATTTGTCTTTTCCATACAATACCTATCAAGAGAACCAGGGCCAAAAAGATGAACATCTCACCTGTGGTAACTGAGTAGTCATACTGTTGGGAGTGCCTGCTGGTTGTTCCTTCATGCTCGCTTTCACGGTGCTGGCTGCTAGCAAATAAGTTCATCTGCTTCACAATCCGCTCCACAAACTCCTCACCAAAGAACAGGTGGAAGAAATCCACCCTGGTGGAGCCTGCATGGAGTCCAGGAACCATGCAGCCAGACCGCCACTCCTCTGTGAAGGGGTGAATGATGGGCGTGAAGTCACTCCCATCTTCCCAGTCCCACGACACCAACATCTCCAGCCTCGTCTCCATCGTCGCCTTCGTCGGGGTGTGGAGGAGAGGGTGGTGGTGGTGGTTGGGAAGGTGGAGAGCTGCGCCCTTCCCCACTCACACTCCTCTTCCCTCTCCCTTGTCCCTTCCCCTTTCCCTTCTCTTTTCTTCCTTTCTTCACATCATGGGGCTGTGGGGAGGAAGCAAGGGCATCTTGCGGGGAGAGAGAGGTGCTAGGACGCTGCTGCTTCTCACCTGCTTGCTGCCCAGGTGCATCACGTGCTTGCCCGGGAGCTGCCTCCCTGCCACCACCACTCTCACTTTCACGTATCATGCCCACCCCACCACTCACGCCTTCCCCAGACAAAGCAAAATCCTCATACCTGATTTTCCTTTTTCATTGCACCTTTAGCCCCCACTGTGAAATCCTTTCCCTCCCCAACCACTTGGTAGCACCACGTCCTTTGGCTCCGTCCTTGTCCTCGTCCTCGTCCTCTTCAGACCCATCGTCTAGGGGCTGGAGAGAGGTGTGTGCACGTGTTTGAGGTGTAGGCTGGCCTTCCTTCGCTTTACAGTATGTGACATACCGTCACTTCCTTGGTGACGGTACCTTCTCATCGTTGCTGCTCGTTTCAGTGTCAGGCACCACATAGTCCTTGTCCTCCACATCGTCATTGAGTGGAGAGTCACTGTCGCCTGTGAAAGTGTCAAGAGTGGCTTGAATTTCGTCGTCAGAGAGACCTTGGCGCACCATGTCTGTTCGGGGTCACTGCTAACAGGTGAGTGACCAAGACAGTGGCGCGCAGGGGTCACGTGGGGTTGGGGAGTGTTCCAGCCGCGAGAATGTGTCTTGCTTATACAGTAAGACCTCACTATAACGGACTAATTGGGGCCCAAACCATTATAAAAAGTGCGAAATTCCGATAAAAGCGACATCCGGACTTCCCCCTGCTAATCCAGACTTTTTCCGACATATCAGACATTAGTCCGGATCAAATTAATGGTTTTTAAAAAGTTTTGTCTACCATTGTGGTACTGTACTGTGTTATAACTTCACTACATTAATCAGATGGTATAATACATAAAATAATACTGTACTGTACACTGATAAACATGTCTTTTATTTACCTTATTGTGGTGAACATAGCTGAAGTGGTCTGGACTGCTTCTGGCTTTATCGGACTTTTTCCGATATATAGGAACTTAGTCCGGTAGCTCCTCGAGTCCAATAAAAGCAAATTTCTGTCTGCTGAAGTCTGTTATATCGAGGTTTTACTGTATGTACTGAAAATCACGCACAAAATTTGACAAATGTGCAAATGATGGACCTCGCAATTGTAAAACGTATGGATACGTTGACGGGACTGAGTGTGACAAAACGTTGCAACATATCCTTATGTTAACGGGATGCAACGGGTTAATAGGAAGGGCAATATTTTAAGGTTCTTACCTGACTCTGACTGACAACAATGCATTAGTGGACATTGGAGGGGCAGAGATTCCAAGGCTTGAGGTACACTATGGCCTCTCAACATGAGGCAGGCATGGTAGTAGCGGGGACAACAGGGTGGACTAGTGCGCTTGCTTGCCGCTAGGCATGGGTGGGAAGCGCTTTTTTTTTTTTTTTTTTTTTAATGCAAGGAAGAAGGAACCAAAGGCCATGGGCCCACATATTGTTCCTTTGGAGAAAAAACAAAAACAATACAAAAGAGAGTCAAACTCAAGATCCATTCATTTCGAGATGTCTGGACACACTGCGCTTGAAAGACTGGAGGTCATAGGAAGTAGGGAATACAGACAGAGGAAGACAGTTCCTGAGTTGTTTTCCGTTTTCGTTTTCGTTTTTGAAGGCTCCAACATGCTTGCATGTGTCGGCCTTGGTCACCTAATGGCGGCTCTCCACGCTGCTCGTT
>JAGKTI010010929.1:0-27469 GCA_018397915.1 Birgus latro
CAGGAAACCATTTACAATGCTGGGTGGTAACCATATAACTAATTTACGGGCAGTTATCACTCAATGCAGAGCCACCGAAAGTGGGAAGAAGTTATAAAATGTGGGAGGAAATAGCAAGAGAGGAGGGCAGGCATAGAGAAGAATGATAAAGGTGAAAGAAGGAGTAGGCAGCAGTACTTCAAGTGAGTGGATGATGGGTGCCCCCACCTACCACCAAGAGAAGTTTGTATAACTGGGCACCTCCACCACCCAGCTATGTCGGTGCCACCACACAATAGCATCCCTCTCAAACATCTGGCTAATGTGAATTTTTTTTTATAAAGTTTAAACAAAAATTACCTGCAGCTCTATCAAAGTGTTCCAAGGAGAGAGTACAGTCACTGAAGAGAAAGAAAATTAACCACTTTAGGCCCCCCCCCCCTTTTTTTTTACTTCATTCTAGAAAACAAGAACAATTTATACAGCCTGGGAAAACAGTAGCCTGGAGATTGTTGTGCCATATCCTGCCTGTACGGAACAAAGTGGGACTGGATGATGACAATGATCCAACGGGAAGTAAAGAGTAAGATGGGACAATGAGAGTTTTAATCCCTTGTGCTTGTGAATGACAAAAATTTTATTCTGGCTAACATGATGATGAAAATGATAATGATGATTTTGATGATGGTGATGATTAAGAAATTTGGGTTTCATCAATACAGCTGCCATTCAACTGAGACTTGCTTTATTTCTATCTCCTACAGTAAGATCACAATTGGACTTAAAACTTAAACAGCTGGGCAGCAATGGGAGGATGTAAAAGTAAACATCACATCTTGTTTTGAACTTAAAGGACACTATAATAATACCATGAAAAATCAATCAGTAAAAACAAGACACTCTCCTAAAGTATGTGATGAGGACAATAGCAATCTCTAATAACCCTGTGGATCCAGTGACTTGCTTTATATTTCATGCTTGCTCCCTTAACAGATGATTTTATTCAGGATTTCTCGTATTGAAGGGGTTACTGAAGGCTGTAACCTCTCCAGTTCTGAAAATATCTCCAAAACTTAACTGTTTTACTCATATGTGTGTTTTATTCTTGCTACATCAGGTAGTGTGTTGACCTGTCTCGGCTACCTCCCTTTTCTTGGGGGAAGCAGCCTAGGTATATAGATAAATAAATAGACATCAGAGGATTTTATTCAGCTTAAACACAGACTTTTCAAAAAGGTGTCTGATTCAGCCTTCAGTAACACCATTACTACAAGAACTTCATACGTTGAATAAAACCATCTGTGGGAAAAAAGATACATTAAAAAAAAAAAAAAAAACTCTTTTATTGAAGAGGTTAATAAAACTGTCAAGAACTAGCATGAATGAAATTTAAAATCTGCCATCAGAGTGAAGTGGATTAAGGAACTAAATCACTTGGAACCTATATTTATCCACCATCCTGGGAGAAGATACTGTATATGACTGTGTATGACTGTCTTATTTGCCAAAACAAGCAAAAATAGCAGAGGGGATTCTTTTTTTGCACAGCACAAAATATTCCCCAACTTCCTTCCTTCATATTCTATTGTGGGCAAGTAAAACAGAACAAAGCTTTAACCCCTTCAATATGGTTATGTAATGTTTTTATTTTATTCTTGTTACCTCTTAATAATTTTTATTTAAGTTATGAAGAATCTCAATCAATGAAGGGGATAATACTGGCTACATCCACCCCCCCCCCATCTTTTGTTTTATGCATGGAAGAAGGAACCAAAGGCCAGAAGCCCACAAGATTATTCCAAGAAAAAAACAAAAAACAAGAACAGAGGGCAATGTTCAAGATCTGTTCATTTCAAAATGCCTGGACACACTGCATTTGAAAGACTGGAGGCCACAGACAGTAGAAAATACAGCAAGATGAAGACAGGTATAGAGAAAAAATGTCTGGAGATAGCATGAGTAAACTGGAGAAAAATGTCCTTAGGTTTCAGGGGTTAAGGAGTTCATTAAATAAACTCTCTAGGGCAATTATAACACGATCAATACAATGACATAATTTCCATTTCATTCTTTTTATCTCCAGATTATTTTACACAGCTTTGATATCTTTAGCAGAAGGATAGCAACTGCCTTCACCAACCCACTCACAGTTGGGAAAATGCATTCTATTCCAGTTGACACCAGGTAATTTTAAGCTGCCGAGTAAGGCCTACGAAAGAACCTCAGAGCATAAATACTGTCATCATTAACCCTCCAGTATCAACAACTCAAGTATTACATTCCCACTAAAACCAAGAAATTTTCTTTAGCTGAGAATAAGTCCGAATAAAGTCCAGGGAGACCGACAGTTCCTCCCACAGGATGAATAATATCGTGTGAAGGTAGCAAGAATTTTATTTAAAAAAAATAAAAGTCACTGTATTCAAGGGGTTAATCCCATGAAGGTAAATTAAACAAGCCCATGAGGGTAGTTTTACATCTTGAGTCTGCCTGATGTCCTTTGTAGTTTCTTCCTGCTACCTATACACAATTTTATTAAACTCTAGGGAAAACTTTCACAGTGAAGGGACTACTAGCATCCTCATCCTCATCCAGGCCTCCTTTCAAAAATCCTGTTCAACAAAAGGTCTTCCCAGAGTTATGTACAATCAAGCGGGAGCAAGAATAAAATATAAAGGACATCTCCCAGATTCATGGATTTAAACAAGCCTTTGAGGGTAGATGAGTCCCCTTGGTTACAAAGAACAAGTCTTATTGGCAGAGTAAAATAGCCCTTGAATACTGGATTTTATATTAGAAAAACAGATATCACATGGCACCGCATTGCATATAAATGTGTTGGTTCCTGCATACAGTTGCGGCCAAAATCGTAAATCCAGACACTAGTTCTCCCATACTCACCATCACTTGCCAGATTTATCAGATATAGGAAACCAGAAAGTTTGATTGCCAGACATATTTGCTGTACTGTATATGCAAAGTGAGTGAAGTTAATAGGTTATTTTTCACCTTGAACTACTGTATAATCCTTAGTTAATACCATCTTAACTACCATATAATCCAAGATGTTGATACTGATAAAGATGCCTGGTAGTCTAGTGAGCCAGAGCACTAGTTGGGGTGAAATTCATGTGCTTTATGTATTGATTCAAATCCCCAAGAGGCAACAAGTTTTTCAATCAAAGGATGCTACAACAGGCAGTCAGTCATCAATGTTCTGGTCTACACTAGCATCACCTTTAGTCCCAACACCTTGCAAGTGGAAACAAGGAACAAGCTGTTACAATTACCACTGACAATGATACAAATGGTAAATGATGGAGAAGACTGGGAGTGTATGGAAAACTCAAAGGCATATGTAGTATAAGAGGCTTGTTTTTACATACCTCAATGGGCCATTTTTACATCCAGACCTTCTTTTCAACTATCATCCTGTTTTATATCAATAACAAATAAACAAACTTTGTGCTTCTTCATTGTGCACACAATAAGTTACAGGGGCTCCAGAACCTTGATAGGATATACCAGTAAGCTCTTTACTTAAATCTGTAAATCTTCTATGCTCCTACCAGTAACTTTACAGAAGTGTGAGTGAATATATATAAATGTATATATTTATACTGTAGTGTATTTTCAGTGTTACACAGATACTTATTTACAACCAACTGCCTATAATACAACCATTTTGTTAATGTACCTGGAGCTGGTACTTAACTAAGCACAGTGGATCTATATCAATTCTTGCAGATAAATATACACTCTCACCAGAACGGCATCTACCTTTAACCCCTTCTGCCTGATGATTAATCTTATATTTTATTCTTGCTACTTCCGAATGAAGGTATTCAGCTTAGGAAATATCTTATTCTGAGGGGATTAATGAAGGTTGTCCCTAACCCCTCAATTTAAGTCCCTCCTAAGCTAAATAAAACTGTCTGAAGGTTGTAAGAATAAAATAAAAAATATATCAGATCAAAGGGTTTCATATGATGCCACAAGATGTGTCCAAGCCAACATGAGACTGATAAGGCAAAATACAAACTCCCGTGACAGCGAACCTATTGCTTAGTGACACAGTGGCAATTGGAACGCTGAGAAAGACAAGTCCCGCTCTTGCTCAACGAATCACAAAGTTGCACGACATCTGCAGCTTTCATGCAACCAGCAGATATGAAAAGGCCAAGCACTCATATGATATTCTATAAACCTTCAGTGTAATATCAAGACAACACATGGGGTTACTTCAACTGCTTTACCGTGCCAGTATTGCCATTGTTTTTTCCTAGATTACCTTTCCCATTCTTGTCACTGCTCTGGTAGTGTCAGCCAAGAAAAGGCAAGGTTAGGGGAGTGTATTTAGATTTCTTCTCTGAAATGAGACAGCTTGACTAGAAAATAACACAACACAAACAGGCCATGACATGAATCCTAAAAGTAAATGGCATTTTCTCTTAGTTTTTAGGTTTAACAATAAAGTATGCCATTTATACATTCTCAAGCAACTTTCCTTCTATCTAAAATAATATTTGCATCTAGTAGAACCAAGATATATATAAGCTGTTCCTTGCAATTAATGATGTCACAAAACTGCACCATCAATTGTAGGCTTACAACTGAGGTCATGGCCAGTTACAAAGCTGTGGCAGTGAGTCGTTCGCAGTCGTTCGTCAGTAATTGGTCGTGGGGGTGTATTTATTCTGTGCCTCATCACAGCTCATGAATTTCAGAGCTTGAAGTGATATCCACATCTTCAGACCAGCTGACATCGTTATTCCCTTCGTTGTGAGGTGTTACATTCCCATCTGAATCCGATGACGGTGCAGAAGGGAGTCGTCTACGCCCATTGCGTTTTGCCAAAGGGAGCCCATCGACTGAAATCTGCTCACTGGCATATTGTTTTAGTAACTCATCTGTGATCATTGCCTCACCAGCTCCTTCTTTGGGACACCAGGGACCCGACTTGTGGCCTAAGTTACCCTTCTGTGTATGTCTTTCACTGTCGCAGCTGTCACTGTCAGAGTCAGTCAGTGAGCCCTCTTTTATGTCACACTGCGAGAGCTCAGAATCACTTGCAGCCTCCGAGCTACTTGTAAGTCCTCCAACTTCAATGAACTGGTGAGTTCCACTTGGAGTTTCTTCATATTCATCCTCATCAGGGTCTTCTAAAAGGTGATGCTCCATCCGCTTACGAACTGGGGACCCATTGTGGGGACCCACTTTGACTGGGGATTTTGGCTGGTGAACTGGGACTGTCCAAGCCAGGCCTGTTGGTGATATTCTCTCCACCTCACTCCCAGCATCGCTGCTCTCTGAGGTTGTTCGTCTTGATCCTGGTCGGCCATTGACTTCAAGGGTCTTCCCACTAAACTCCTTTGGCTTCTCATGCAAGTCTTTCCCTTTCCCATTCATTTCCTTTGGCTTTCTACTCATATCCTTTGGCTTGGCATCCCCAAGTACACAGTTTCTATTGAGGCTATTAGCTCGGTTGTTATGTATGACTCTCCGTATGTGTGTTGGTGTGCGAGGGCGGTCAGCAGCACTAAGTGAAGCTGTCCTCTGAGGTCGTGGTCTCGGGGAAGGCGGCAAGTCTAAAAAACTGTCATCGGATTGGGAGTCATTGAGGTCTAGGATAAAGGAGACTGAGTTAGACTTCTCCACCACCGCCTTGACGCATGGCGATGGAGGGGGGGACTCGAATGAGACCTCTTCCAGCCTCTCGTCCCCCTCCACATTAGCCTCAGGAGACAGGCCCAAGCGTGACCTCCGCTTCGCCTCACATTTGGAAGGCGAGATCTTCCCCGAGGGCGATCGCACAGCTACCCTGAAAAATGATATTGACCATGTTCACCACTTCATATATGTTTTTAAGACAAACACCCCATAACAGACTTACAATTTACCTGCTTAGTCGATCCCCCAGCAAGGTTATCTTTCTATAATATATGCTATGGTACCTAAATCACAATACCAAACAAGGAGGACATTAATTTGACAAGTGACATATGCGTAACAGTCAATGAGCTACATAAGCCATGGCCAAAGCTGGAACAAATACTAATGTCTGAGTCCTAGGGTGACTATGTTTACAATCCTAATTTGTCCCTAACAGGGCACAGGTATATAATGCATTGATGTCAACAATTAATAATGAAATCTTGACACTGTAGTGCAGAGCCGAGTAATTTTCATGCACTGTCACTTATGGGAGACATACAATATTAGTATTGGAAGAGAATGTAAATGATAAGTATGTCAAAATCATCATTAATTACAAAATTAACTTCCAAATATAAATACAAGAAAACTTTAAAAACCCATAAGAGCTAATAAACAACTAATACCTACATAATAATTTAGGACATCAGATTACTATATGGTGCTCTCTTACTTAAATTATTCTAATAAATATCCCCATATATAATAATGTCTGTTATATTTTCAATATTTTGCTATCAATCTAAAACCTACTGTGCATTCAATTTATGACTTAAATTTTATATTATATGTAGAAGATTTCTATCTTGCTATATAAAAATGATTATAAAACTGATATTCTGAAATGCACTTCTCATATCAGAAAATGTCAATATAAGTTAAATATGTACAGGACATATTCTGGAAAGTATTGTTTCATACAAAACATTGCCAATTAAAGGGCAGTGATTTCTACACACTACTGTACTGATCAATATAATACCAACTTTGAAAATTTTGATAACAGTAAAATATAAAAAACAAACTCAAAGGAAAATTAAAGTACAAAACACACAGAAATTACAAATATACTAACAAAACAATATAATACACTACATGAGGAAGAAATTACAAAAATATGAGGTGGGTGTTTTAGGGTGACATGCAAAAGTGACATATTAATAACTTGATGCAAAACAAAAATTATTTCTTGTTCTAGATGTGCTGTAATGCCAGGCAGTGTTGGTGGGGTGAGGAGGGATCAATAGAGTAAGAATATGTTTTTACTTCACTCAGGACAATCAGGGGCCAAATTGGGATATAACAATTCCAGCCTAGTATGAAATTGCACTTAAGTGGAGGGAGAAAAAAATAATAATAATAATTTCCTGATATCAACATTAAATCAGGATTGCTATACATTTTGATTCCCATTATCTTGAAGAATTAAATGGTCATATTCCTCAAATTGCAAGCCCTCAGAAACAAATTGCGAGTATCTGACATGTTTGGCCGGCATGCCACGCTACACAGAGCATTCAACAGCCAGACAGAGAAGCTAAACATGCTTTACTCTCCAGTTTCAAAAATGTGAGAAACTTTGGGCTTGCCTAAATCTTTGCATACTGTGTTTTAATCCATTCAGTATAATGCCACAATTTTCATTTTATTCTTGAAACTATCAAAGGATTTAATTTAGCTCAGGAAAATCTCTCATAGTAACGGAGATGAAAAAAGTTATATCTAACCCTTCCATTCCCAAGTATCTCCAATTCCAAATAAAATAATCTGGAAACAGCATGAATAAAATGAAAACCTTTTAGTAACAAGGTTAAGAATATGAACCATAATTTCTTGTCATCCTCAATGCACTGGACTCCGTGAGGGTGGATGGGTGGGTGCTGAGGTTACGTACCTTGGGGATCGTGGGGCAGCCTGAGGGGACACCGCCCCCTCTTGGTGCCGAGGGGGGCCAGCGCGGCTCACAAGATCTGTAAAAGGTGACCCGGGTGTGAGGTGCAGGCCGAGTGGTAAGACCAGAGGGGCAGGGGCGGATCAGGTCGATACAATATAGACTACCAACACACGCACTGAGTTGGTTTTAAATTTATTCAAGCTATTGGGCCCTTGGCAGTTCTATACACAAGGGTTTTGTAGAAAAAATGTGTCTATTTGATGAAATGGGTTAAGAAACGTTTTTCAAGTACTTAGTGTACTTTAATGAGGGCCTCAAGTGCTTTGGTGAAGACAATATACCGGTAGCTACTGTAGTAAAAACTAGCTGTTTTTTTATTTCAGAAAGTTTATTTGTAAAACAAATCGCTTCATTACTGCAGTTTTTGTTGCAAAGGTTTCAGGAGGATGTGCGACAGTGAAGATATTTATTAAATATCTGGTCTACAAAATGTGAGTTAATAACACCAGGACTCAGTTAACTGACAATTAGGTGTCAAATTGTTTAATAATATATTTTTCATAATCAGTATTCCTACCAGTAACTTAGTATGAAAAACTTACAAAATATAACAACACTATAAACAATCTTGGTCCTTTAGCTGACATGTTCTATTTGCATTACGCTATTTTTCCTCCTTGTGGTTGCAAAGCTTCTTGGGTTAAGTGGCTAATAAACAACAGCACTAACATCTATTAGCATCAAGCTTAAACAGTTTCAATCATGCATGAGTCACTTGCCAGACACATTGATTCCTGTGAGTTCTCTATCCACGAGAGAATACTGATAGACTTATTCAGGTTTTTGTGTCAATATTTTGTTTATAAGTTCTGGTCTGACCATCGGCAACAAAGGTGCATGTGCATTGCCCAGCATTATCCAAAGATGTAATTTTATCTCTCAAGGGATATTATGGTACTGGCTGTTATATGGTACATTTACTTTTTACTCTTACCAGTATTTTGAAACTAACAATTACAGTACTGTACATTTTACTCAAAATTACCAAACCTTAGAACTACCTCTTACTCACAAATTTACCTCAACTTCTCCAGTCTTTCCAAATTAGTAAATTTATTAATGCCAATGATTGCCTGCCCTGTAAAGTTATCATTGCCAATAAAATTTCATGAATTTACAACCTTAAAAAAAGATAATTGTATATAAAATTCCTTGTGCTTTGGATAAGACTTCATGCATAAGACCTTGCTGTGGAGGCAGGCACATGCAGCGAAAGCCAGCGTAAAGGAAGCAAAAACATCCTGTTGGGAGCACACAGGAAGGGGGAGCCAGTGAGGACCAACAACACAGTAAACCCTGCCTGAAAACTGTTGGGGTTAAATGTGTCCATCACATATACAAAGCAGAGGTAAGTCACTGTCAGTCCTGCCTACACATGTAAGAATTAATACAGTATACATCAAACACCCACTGTTAACATAAAAACAATAAGGGTGAACACAACATATATTCTGGTGAAAAACACTCTTGGTTATAACATTAAAACATCTTTAAGAATATGGAGGAGAAAAAAATCAGAAATTAATGTTGTACTGTCCAAGAATATGATGGGGTTCTGATATGCTGTTGCAGTGATCAAGACAAATGGATAGGAACCAAGAAAAAACAAATCTATGGAAAAAATTCTCCTTACTACAATATGTGACTCCTATAATTCTTGTTGACCCTGTATCACACTTTTTATGAATTTATGCATCTCTCCTGTAAAGATAAGTGACAACTGGCCATGAATGAAGTTTGAAGTAATATTGTAAATAAGCACAAGAAATGCTGAAATCTTACCATAAATTCATGAAAAATAATAAAGAGAATCAACATCATTGGGTACACTAAACTGTACATTCTCACTCACTATTTCATCATTAAAAAAAGCACTGGTGTATGAAGCACATTCATCTTTTAAGAGAAAGATGTTATAAAGTACTACTGGTACCACAATAAATGACCAAAAAAATAAGCCTTGAAAGTTACAAAAGCAGAGAAAATATTCAATGAATGAGTGACAAGAGAGGAAGATGATGATGCAATGAGTAAGTACATGAATGGATGAAGTCTGCATGGAACTGTGAACTTCTAACTGACTCCATAATTCCTAAGCTATAGCCTACAAATTTTTATGAAACAATTTGCTGAGAATACTTTGTAGTTTGTGGAATAAACCCACTGATACTGAAAGCCAGCACTATCACTGAATGAATGTAGGACCATTTCACTTTTTTTTTTTCTTCAACTTGTTTTGGTTTCTTTGTGTAGTTTTTGTATTCTACCCAAACCATGGCACGAAGAGTGCGATGAAAATAAGAGTGATGATAACAATGATGTACCTAACATTTTTACAGATCATTTCATTTTTCACAAAACTTAATGTCTACAGCCTCTGAATTCTATCTCCCTGGGGTATGGTATAGTTCTTACGTGATGTCAAATAGCATTCAAAACACAAAGAAATTATTAGTTACTGACAAATGGAGTACACATTGACATAACACATCATTATCAAGTTGTATGCTCAGATCATAAGATGAACTGTCATATATTGTGATAAATTGGCTGACAACACAACACAACATACTACTGACACTGAATAATTATACTAAATAATTATGATAACCTTCAACCCTGGCACAACATTAGACATCAATTAGCAAGGTAAGAACTGGAAAAAATATCCCATTAAGTCCCTGTTGTCCCCATTTCTGATGCCCTTTTATCTATTTAATCAAAAGTAAATTTAAGAAAAACTACCTATTAACTTCCTTACCTCAAGGAAGTAGTTTTTCACTTTATTCTTATTACCTCCATATAACTGTATTTAACTTAGGGGAAAAAAATTGTATTACAGAGATTAATAAAGGCTCTATATAACTCCCCCATTGAGAAGAAAAGTCTCCAAACTTAAACATAAATGTCTGAAGCTAGCAAAACTAAATTAAATCTTGATATATTATCAGAGAGAAGTGGTTATTATTTCACTGCTACCTATATAACTGGCCTGCCAGTAATGGGATTATAGCACCAAATGCATGGAAAAGTTCTGATATTTTGAAAAACATTCTTAACTTTTAATCCCTTAACCACGGGGTTGTCGGAGGCGCGCCGTGCCCATCCAGTGGGGCAAATCCGCGCTCCGACTGACTTTTTAAAAATATTTGCCAAAAATCAATTATTAGTCCTAGAATATTATAATTAAATATGCATATGGCACATACCTTCAGCTTTCTCCTGGGATGTTTTTTTTTAGCACTCGTCGACTACCGTAGAACTTGTGGAGACTTCTGAAGTTGGGTAAGTCAGTCCCCACTTTACACTTCCCGACATCCCGAAATATGAATACTACTGCCTGATATTATCACTAGAAACACTATTCAATGATTTCCAAGTAGTTTGGAATCCATACTCAAAAAAACAAAAACAAAAAGAAAAAAAAAAACTGTGAAAGCAATGTAAAACACGACCGCGTATGAGCCTCCCACTTGCACTAATTCCCCCCGCTCATATTCTGTCATTTCTTATTCATATACATACTCACACTTTATTATTTCTAGTACTTTATTACACTTATATATATATCTACAGTCCTTTACAGCTTCCAACACGATGTTTAGTAGGGGTAGAGGTCACACGGCCTTTTATAATGGGCGCAAAAGCGGCGGAAATGGAGGGGCGCGACTGCGGTTATTCTACGTAGAAGAACGACAGTGAACTGAATATGTATGTATCTCGGTAGCCGAGAGTTGAAAATGTCAGCTGCTAATGTATATGCTAAAAAATAAATCGTTGGAAATCTAGACAATACATAATAAATTAGGTAGTTCCAGGTGAACATAAATATCACTCAGGCTTCTCCCTTCCTTTCTTATATACATTTATATTACGAGAATAGCTCATATGGCATATTTCACGGGGAAAAAAGCAGGGGAAATTAGTGAACAAGTGCAGGTTGGATGTTGCCAAGTGATAATTAGCCAATTCCAGGTGTATGGCACTATCAATTACCTTATTTTATATATATAAATTATTTTGTATAAGAATAGGGCATAGGGCTCATTTCAATGGATGAAATCAGTGGAAAAATCCGGGGAAGATTTACATAGCGCAGAGCGTCTGAGCAGACGACACGAGAGGGTAATGGAGGTGAGGTAGGGAGGGGAGTCTAGAATGGGGGAAAATGGCTAAATTGTCAACAATGGATGGGAGCACTGATGACATTAGCAGCTCTGACTATTGATGGACACTGGCAGTGCTGATAGATGATACAAGTCACCACCGGAAAGCCCGGGCAAATTCAAAACAACACAAAATCATAGAAGTGACACACTGCGGTATGATCCATTGCGCCCGAGTGTCATGGAAGTGACGACCCGCGGTTAAGGGGTTAATGAAGATTGTTTGTACTGAAGTTTATTGACTCTGAAATTAATTTGCAGCTTTGAAATTAAAGAAAAAATAAATTAAAATTCCATTCCTTGAGCAAATGACAAAGGAAAACTGACAGCAAAAGTTACTTTTCTTCCTTAATTAAATACAGCAAGTCCTCATTATATGCCACAGGTACATTCCAATACTGTAATCAAAATGTTTTTCAAACTACTGATTTTGTAAACTGGGGAAAATAAGTAAATCAACTTTACAGGTAGTCATGAGATATTAACCCCTCAGAGGCCGCCGGCGTCGAATGTCGTTTAGTGGATAAATGACCGCAGGTGTTTGAGTGCAGCTTATAAAAAACGATGAAAATTTTTGGGAAGTGAACGAACGTTCTGAACATCTTCAGACTGACCTACACTACACTCCCATACTCCCCATCAAGCAGTTCAGAGTCTGCTGCTGTGATGAGTGGATTTTCGATTATTTTGCTTGTGGTCATGGCCAGACAAGCACAACTACACCCATTATCTCGACCAAGACAGAAAATATCATCTTTGTCCTCTCTTGCAAAATACACACAACCATCCCGTTTACAAATGTGAATAAATACAGGGACACACAGAAAGACATGATAATATGTGAAAAATACATTTTTATACACTTTTGTCTTGGTATCTTTACCTATTTGCTCATGTCTGTTGTACTAGTTTGGATCATTTGATGGAGTGTGACTTGAGGGAAGACTGTGAAAACTTTTGCGAAGTGAACAGACATCTGGAACATGAGACTGGCCTTCACTTCACGCACTCACGCCTCATTTGTCAATTCACCAACTGCTGCCATGACGAGTGGATGTGCGATTTTTTCGCCTGTGGCCACGCCTAAACACACACAGTTACACCCATTACCTCGACCCACACAGAAAACATCATCTTTCCCCTCCCCTGCGAAACACACAACCACCCTGTTTACAATTACAATACATCCTTCAACTTTGTGAATTTTAACTTTGCGATTCACCAATTTTGCGAGGTAGTTCCAAAAGTCATGTATTTTTTAACACAACTACAACCATGCCAAGAATTAACGATGCATAACCTGGCCAATATCCTCGCCGTCATTGACCAGCTGAAAGAAACCAATTTAGGGCTCAGGAAGCATGCCACAGTGTTTACAGGGCCCTTCGATTTTATGCTGACCTCCACAGAGATGAGGTTAACAAGAGGAAGCTGTCTCTAATCACAAAATTCTTGAGAACCCCAAGAGACCCTGCCCATCGACCAGCCGTCCTGCCACCCCTCCCCAAGCAGCCAGCGATCCTAGCATCCCTAACCTTTTTGATTCTAATGACCCCAGTGACGATTCTGACTTCGAGGGATTCATGAGGGAGGCAGAAAAACCAGCAAGATGTGGAAATATCTGCCACCAGTGATAGTGATGACATAGGCCCTGCGGGGCCACCGTAGCCGCACCCAAGGCTCGCCCCGCCACCAGTCCCATACACCACGCCAGTCTTCACATCAGTGTAAATGCATTTTTTTTTTTTTTTACCGTATGTTTCTTACCTATGATGTTTTCTTCTTAATATTACTGTCCAGTACATCAGTTCATGTTTGTTTCATTTATCATCATAAAATTAAGAGGTAGAGTCGAGAGAAAGAGTGGGAAAAAGTGCTTACCTTGGGGTGATGTCAACCAATTTGCCTTTATCTCATATATTTAATTGTGTCAATTTTGCGAATTTTGATTTTGCGAGTGTTTTTGTCGACCATATTCTCGCAAAATTGGAGGAAGGACTGTATAAATAAACACAGGCATAAACAAAAAAAAACATGAAAATAAATGAAAAATAAATTTTTGTTTGTTATTATTACCTATTTGCTCAGATTTGTTGCACTGTCTTGAATCATTTTACATATTCTTTGCCTTAAACAAGCATAACAGGGTTTTCCGTGTTCACATGATGATTTTTGTGGGTGGAAAGGCCTCCCTTCCCTTCCTGCTAATCAGCTCGTGCAAGGTGCGAATGGCAGGTCATCTCGCATTTCAACCCTTACTGTCCAGCCTGTACACTGAAGGGATGGTGTTTATCTCATTTAGTCCTGAAAACAGACACTCTCGCCTCCCTTTTCCAACAAACTCCATCACCCAGACTACAAAAATAAGTCGATACTACCATCATCATCATCCGAACCCCCTTTCCCACCCTAGGGCAGGGTGAAGGGTAGCAGTGTCCAGACAGACCAAAATTTGCCCAATCCAATGGGCCACACTTCCATTCACTTAACCATTCAAGCCCCCTGAATACTGGCTCTATCGGATACGCCAAAAAACTTTCACCACTTTCTGCAGCTTCACATAAACGTATCCGATAGAGTCAATCCGGACGCTGCCATGTTAAAATGGGGTGCCAAATCCCTGATCATGCACTTTTCCTCACGACATTCATATTACCATAAACACAATAAACACCGAAAAATGCAAAATAAATTCATAATATACTTTTCCTCACGACATTCATATTACCATAAACACAATAAACACCGAAAAATGCAAAATAAATTCATAATATAATATTTTACACTCAAACCTTGCATATAATGTACTGAAAATTTTCAAAATACACATATATGGTTATTTCACACCTTTTTGGCACCACTGACAATGTTTTTTGGTTATATAAAAAAAAAAAGTGCGATGTTGTGTCACTGCAATACCTTCTGACTAGTATCAGCTGTCTAAATTTGCCCAACTTCTGTGTTCGATTGCACGCTACAGGATGGGTCTAGGGAGCTGAAATTCGCACTGCCAGGTGTGTCAGAACTTTCTCTTCAATAAGGCAAGGGGAAAAAAATCAATTTTCGAATCTTCAGAAAATGGTCCCAGCGTCGGCCAGGGGCGCACGTAAAATTCCAGACCCACAGCCACGGAGGGGTTAAAAGGCACATTTTCTTGCATTTACTGTGACCTTAATACCATAAATGAGAATGAAAATAGGTTACTTATAGAAGGGACTATGTGGACTTTTTTTTTTTTTTTTTTAAAGGGTTGCTGGTTTTTTAATTCTGGTGCTCTGCAAATTCTGTCACATGCAACAACCAAGTCTACAACCTGCACACTCATGTGCAATCAGGGACAAAAGTCTGCCCACTATTCCACTGTGTCTACTTCACTCTTATGGAATACCTGTCACATTCTTCCTTGACACATCAAAGGGAATCATTTATGAGCAGAGAAACATACCAGACCTCCCTTAGCTTAGGAATATTAGCCAGTGGAAGAGAGAATGTGAGTAACATGGGCAAAATATTGAGTAAACTTTTGTTCCCGTACATGAATCACACACACAGATATGGTACACACACACAAATATACATACCCAGCGTGGAAGATGGCATGGACGTGGACATTATCTCCTCTCGCTGCCTCAGTTTCCAAGCCAGCTCCTCGTTCTCCAGGCTGAGGCGCTTGTTGGCATTGGACTCTCGCTGGTATGTCTCTAGCAGTTGTCGATGCTCGTTTACCAGGTGTCTGATGGTAGGTGATGAGTAAAAAGTTAAGACTGGCTGATTATGTTACCTAATTAGGAAGCATAACATCAAAGGTCATTGCTGCCAAAAAACATAGAAAAATAATACAACTACAAAGAATAAGCTACTCATTAGGTAAAAATGAAGAATAAAAAAATTTACTAAAAAAATATATATATAACCACTTATCCTAACAATAAACATACAGTATTTTCAGTGCATAAAAAAGGTTGGAAATTTAATGGAGGAAGTGTGGAAAAGGGTACAGTAAAGAAGCGGGGTTGCAGGTACAGTGTGGGCAGTGAAAAGGAACAGGGAGGTGAGCATGGAAGTCAAGAAGCTGCTACAAGACAATACAATGACCCTCAAACAAACACAATGAAGTGAAGCTTGGAATCTCCTGGAAGAACACAGCTGAGTTTGAAATCATTTCTGCTTTTCATTCTGCCTTTTATTCCAACCTAAAGATAAGGTAAGGTAGAGTCAAGAAACAACAGAGAGGGCATCACAAACTCTAAAGCCTCTTTCTTATGCTCCATCTACTCTACTATCCCTAGCATTTTAACTGCAATACCTAACCCTCATCACTAACCTCACCCCTCACCTCCACAAACCTCACTGTGATCTTCCCATCATCATCACCTTCTCAGCATCATATTCATTACCTTGCTAACTCTGATTTTCACCTAAAGATCAGCAGAGGCAGGTTCCAAAAGAACAAAGAGAAAAGAACACTACCTCACCCCAACCTCCACACTACCACCACCACTGACCTCTCCTGCTGTACTCTCTTCTCCATCTGAGCCTGCAGATCCTCTGTCTTGGCCTGTAGTGCTCTGACTCTCTCCCTGGCAGCCTCGAGCTCACCACCAAGCCTTTCCGTCTCCACTACTCTCCCTCGCAGCTCATGAATTTCTGTGTTCTTCATGTCAACAACTGTCTTCAGTGAGTCAACCTGTGGAAAATGTTATTACAAATAATGATATTGGAACACAGCAACAGTACATTCTATATTGCTAAAGCAAAGTACTGGGTATATAATTCCTGGGTTAGGTTATCACAGACCAAAAACATTAAAACTCAAAACGGACAGCCTCTATTTGCCGACCAAGGAAACTGCTGGATGAGGTACTTAGAAAGGGTTCCAGAGTTACGGCACTTTACTAGAATGCTGCAGAAGACCATGTGGCTTGGAATGCAGCCATTAAATAGAAAGATAACATATACAAGCACAGAACAATTTCTTAAAAAAAAAAAAAACTATGTAAGAAGATAGGCAGAGAACTAACCTACAAAATTAGAAATACCTGTGCTTTACTGGATATTACATGGAATATAAATTTGGGATAATTCAAAAGACATATACATCACTAAAAAGGGCAAAAAATATTAAGGCAATACCAAAGAACAGGTAAGATGCTGTACAACAGTAATACTATAACATATGACTACAGAACACTAATACAGGAAGCACTAACACTACCTATGATTTGAATTATTATACTGTACATTATAACCCAAAAGATAATGAAGCACTGTTTTCAAGATCATTACAGTACTGGGATTCATAAATTAGTATGGGAAGTATATAATGTCCTAACTGACACTGTTTCTATCTAAGTAAATCTTCACTTGTGACTATCTACAAGGGAAAAATGCCCTGGTGGCAATGAAGTAATCATGTTTAAGTATCTACCAGTAGGCAAACCTAGCTGTGTCAATTTTCAACATAAATTAAGTAAATCTTGATTTATGACTGACAATATGACATAAATTATGTAAACCTTAATTTGTGACAGACAATACACCTTCTTCATACTGTATTAATAAAGTGTTCAGTCAGATGCTGAAACTGAACTTGAGCTGCAACTTACCTTTACTTCCTTCAGTCTGCTTCTCCCCCCTCCCCCCTTGCTCAGGAGAGACAACCCACACTGAAGGAGTTGATATAACCCAAGACTCATATCATCGATTAAAACATTCACTCCTCAACACATTTTTTTTTATTATTATTATTTCTTGTTACTACCTGATGATTTACTTCAACTCGGGAAAGACCTTCAAGAATCTGTCTGAAGCTGAACAGAATTATGTGAAGGTAACAAATGTATGCCACATTAAAAAAAAAAATAAATAAATAAAAATAATAATAATAATAATAATAATAATAATAATAATAATAGCTGGCATGAAGAGGTGATAAAAAAATAAATAAACTCTGAACTTTCACTACACCCTTCATCACTTAAGATCTCAGGTACTCTTTCATTTTATCCTTGAACCTTTGTTCTTGATCATTCTCCCATTAATTTTATGTGAGCAATAGTCCCCAACCACCACTCACTATTAAACCATCATAGGCCACATCTTGTTGGAGTGCCTTAAGCAACTACATCACCAGGCTTCCGTTTACCCGTTATATGGTTCTATTAAGCAAAACCATGGAGCAGCTAACCTCGCTTTTGAGAGAGGTGCACATCTTGCGTACGGCCAAGAGGCGGTGGTCGGTGTCGTTGAGAAGCGTCTCCTGCAGCTTCCTGGACTCCACCCTGAGAGCCTCCTGGTCTTGCTGCAGGCGGCAGTTGGCCTCTTCCAGCTCTCTCTCTCGAGCTTGACGTGACAACTCAAGCTCACGCAACTGTTGAGAAAAGGAAAATTAGCCACTTCAATCCAGTGACATACATTACTTTTCTTCATATTCTTATATCTCCAGAACTTTATTCAGATTAATGAGAAAAATCTTGTGCTTGAAAGGTAAATGAAAGGCATATGTAGGCTGTCTGGTTCAAAAGGTACCTCATAAACAGTAAAATTACTTGATGGTACAGGAATTAGAATAATGGTAAATTACTGCTTTTCTTTCATATTTGCCTGATGGCCTACAACCCTACCTCTTAGGCCTGAAATAAGGTTTAAAGCTTGTATTTCTGTGGCAAAACAACAACACAGTTTTCCATTCCTACAAGTGTTAAAGATGCTGTATGTGATGATATGATGTCTGTTATTACAGTCCTACAATCTCTCTCTCCCTCTCTCTCACATACAAGTCATATGCATCCTAAATAACAAAAATATTGTGGATAAACCTGTTACTTATCAATATAGATTAATACTGTAATGTGACTTCCATCACGAACCTCTTTTGAGCACATTCAAAGCTATGTGGCATAATAACTGGAGTGAATGTTACTACAATGATGAGCTGTGGAAACTGTATGAAAGAAAATGTTACTTCATCTACATTACAACAGTATTGTACAGCCGAATTTATACCAGTAGCATACTGCTGGTTGGGTGAAGACTATGCTCATTACTTAACAATAAACCTTAACAATGGCAAAAACTCAGGTATAATGAAGTAATGTCAGAGAACTAGAACACAACTGGATATTGTGCAGCTTAATATTAATATACTAAGGGTAATAAACAGTTCAGCTGTGCACATAGTAATGTTAAAAGGAGTGTGTGTTTACCTTGTGAGTGTGCTGAGTGTTAAGGTCCTGGAGGGCACACATATGCTTCTCATGCTGAAGGTCCAACTTATTACGCCATTCGCCCTCCAGCTGTTCCATCTCAGCCGAGTGGGCTCGACTCACTTCCTCACGCTAAAAGGGTACACAATGTTAAGACAAATAATAACAATGGTAACAGCCAGTCTTTTATAGTATTACCCTTTGTGATACTGATGGAAACTCAGCTAACATAGTCCAAAACACGTAAGAGCAGGTAACTGGCCTATACCCCTCCAAACACTCTGGCTACCTCTTGGTGCTTAAAATCACTGTACAAAGTACATGGCCATTACTACAATGGGCACCTTAAACAACCAGACCACCAGGAAAATTTTTTTTCTAAATATACATACATTTTTTTTTTTTCTTCCCCTGGCAATTTGAGTTCAGGTGATGATGATGATGATAAACAAATAACTGTGAGATCCACACACAAAGGACATCTTGGTCTCAACTGGGAGCCTCCAAGAGGGGATGAAAGTGACAAAACAACCTCTAGGACACTGTGTACTCACACACCTCTCTCACACAGGCATTTTTTTTATGTATGTTAACATTCAAGATATCCGACAGGTACCGTACCCAATTCTATCTATCTATGGCCCGACGCCCTAATCCCGCAAAGGGTGGCCGTAGACAAAACGCCTCCAAGTCGCTCTGTCGCCCACCATTTGGCTACCCTCCCCCCAGCTCACTCCCCCCTTCCTCATATACCTTTCAATTCCCTCCCTCCACCTCAACCTCAGTCTTCGCCTCCCTCTCCCTCCCTCCACCCCACCTGCATACACCCTCTTAGTCAGTCTTTCATTCTCCATTCTCTACACCTGTCCAAACCACCTCAGTGTACTTCTATCCACATCCACATCCACCCCACAACGTTCCTTCACTTCTTCATTCGTCAACCTGTCCCTCCATGTCACTCCACATGCTCCTCTCAAGTAACTCATTTCCACTGCTCTCATTCTTGACTTGTTACCCTCTAGCAAGGTCCATGCCTCGCTTCCATACGTTAGGGTAGGTAGGGATCACAATACTATCATGCAGTGACTTCTTGACTTCCATACTCACCTCCCTATTTCTCATCACCGCTTTCAGTGAACCAACAGCTGTACCCTTTCAAGTATTTCATTCCCAAAACTTCCATCCTTACTCATCAAACTACCCAAGTACTTGAATGCACTCACATTCTCCATATCCTCACAATCCAACTTCACTGTGCATTCTGTGACTTCATTCCTTTCAAATACCATAACTTTGCTCTTGTTTACATTGACTTTCAGATTCCTCTTCTTACACACTGTCCCAAATTCATTCACCAAACCTTGCAACTCCCATTCATCTTCACTAATACTGTATCATCAGCAAACAACAACACCGGAATCTTCCACATATCACCCTCATTCATTAGAGCCACTCCCACATCCACAACCCTGTTTCAGTCCCACATTCAGATGAAAGAACTCACTCAGCTCACCATCCACTCACACAGTAGCCCTAGCTCCTTCATACATAAACTTCACAGCACTCAAAAATTTCCCCTCCACTCCATATATTCTTAATACCTTCCACATACCTTGCCTATCTATTCTGTCATAAGCTTTCTCCAAGTCCATGAAGGCAGCATACACTTTCTTTCCCTTCTCTAGATACTTCTCCACCAAACATCTTAGAACAAATATCTGACCTACACACTCTTTTCCCTTCCTAAATCCCCCTTGTTCTTCTCCCACTAACTCCTCTGTTATATGCCTAACCCTGTCAATAAGTATTCTACCATATATCTTTCCAGTCACACTAAGAAGGCAAATACCCCTATGGTTACCACATACTTCTCTCTCCCCTTTGCATTTATATAAAGGAACAATTATACCTGACTTCCAGTCCTCTGGAACCCTTCCCTCTTCCCAAGCCAATCTACACAACTTCCATATCCATTCCACAACAATCTCACCCACATACTTCAGCATTTCACCATACACTCCATCAATTCCTGGGGCCTTTCCCATCTTGATCTTCTTCACTGGTTCCACTACTTCCACCCTACTGATCTCTTCCTCCCTCCTCTCACCTCTTCTTCTCCCAGCCATTCCCCAACCAGTTATACTCACACTGCTCTCACTCTCTACATTCAACAAATCCACAAAGTGCTCCTTCCATCTCCTCAATTTCTCTCTCTTCTCCACCAGCAATCTATTATTCCCATCTTTCACTCCCCTACTATTTCCCTTTTCACACTGTCTTACTTTCTTTACCTCCTTCCAAAACAATTTCTTACTCTCCCTCCACTTTACACTCAGATTCCTCCCAAACTCCTCATCCACTTTCTTCTTACCCTCCTTCACCAATCTCTTCACCTCTCTTCTCCAGCTCACATATACCACTCTCTTCTCTCTCTCATCTTCTTTCCTACCTCTGCTCGCTAGCCATTCACTATATGCCTTCTTCTTTTGTTCCACAGCTCGTTTCACCTCATCATTCCACCATGCTGTCCCTTGCACACTCCTGCATCTCCTCCTCACTCCACAAACCATCTCACATGCTGCGCCTATCTCTTCCGTGAAAATCTTACATACATCTTCCACCCCCTCCATCTGCTCTAACTCATACCTTCCCAATCTTTCTTCCACTATGCTCTTACACTCTGCCATTTTCTCACTATCTTGTAACTTCTCCACTCTTCTCACAGAAGCTATTTCCTCCTGTCTTCCCCTTAGTTGCTTCACCCACTTTCTTTCCAGCCTTCCTAACCCCCACCCTCTCCACACTCTTGCATCCAACACTTGTCTTCTCATTCACTCATCCACACACACGTAATCTATCACTGCCTTTCGTTCTACAAATTCACCATCTATCCTCCTTATGACTCTCCCTGTATACCTGTGGATCATCTTGTGCCAAAAGTAGGTGTTGGCTATTGCCAACCCCTTACCAGCACAGATGTCCACCAAGGCACTACCATTCCCATCCACCTCAGCTGGCACACCCCACTGACCAACCACTCCATCTACTCGTACATTCCCAACTTTGCCATTCATGTCTCCAATCAAAAACACTCTCTCGCTCCTCTCAAACTTGCCCAAAACTCATCTTTCACTCTTGCCACTCAGTCCTCTGTCGGTGTATACACACATACAATCACCCAAGCTTATATACCTACTTTCATCCTCACCCATAGGATCCTTGCATGCACTGTTCCATACTCTCTTATATTCTCCTTCCACTTCTTGCTTATCATCAGACATACTCCCTCTCTTGCCCCCTCATTCTCATTAACTCCCGCACATATTCCTAAACTGTATTCCCATTCTCTCACCCTTTCACCTTTCCATTTAGTTTCAGTTAATCCACATACATCCACTCTTGCATCCTCAAGCACCTGAACAATCTCTCTCTCTTTCACTTCATCATTCACTCCTCTCACATTCCATGTCCCCACCCTCATAATGTCCTTTGTCCGTTCCTTAGTCGTCAACATATGGTCCGTCCTGGTCCAAGGCGCTTTATTCGCTTGTTTAGTTAGTTCTTTTTACGGGGTGGGGCACTAACCCACCCAATTCACTGACAAATAATAAACAATATTATGAAGATGATGATATCAATATATGTGAACATAAAATGCTAAATAGCTTGAGGTAATATACCTGTAATATGCTATGCCCAAATATCCTACTCTGTAAAGATGCTGACAGGTACAGCAGTAGAGGGTATGCTGGTAATTATAATTTATACTAGTAGCAGTGTAACTCCAGGCTGTCTGACCAAGTACACTCATCCACTGCAAGCAAACAGTCACCCCTACGGGGCCATCCCATGAAGTGAACCAACGTTCCCTTCCAGTGGACATAGACTCATCACTGTGAGATGCCAGGAAGAGTGTAGAGGTTTGGTTCTCAGATGGATGCCGCATCTGTGTCTCTCCACCCAGTAAACACTTAACAGGGGCATGATAGTAGGCTCTACATCACTCTGTTATTTGGTTATATGGTTACCACCCAGTGCTGTAAATGGTTTCCTGGTTACAGGAAACCACTAGCCTTGTCACTTAAGAGTCACCTGATGAAGAAGTAGATAGCACAACATCAAGTGAATGGTCATCCATTCACTTGATGTTGTGCTGATAATTTAATTTACTACAAAGACTTGGTCTTTAATCCACTGGTACTATCAGATTAAAGGTACTATCAGATTAAACATTTTTTCAGCTTACTGAATTGATATTAAAAAAACTCCAGGAACTTTAATATGATGTTGCACATTGATATTTAAGAATTTTTGCATATACATACTGTACTCCATACTGCTGAGTGGTGGTTTGTGTGGGATGTATATATATATATTTATTTTTTATAACATTTGCATGGTGTATAAAATGACAGTGGCCCATTCCACTCATCAGGCTACACTTTTTGACAATGCTTTATCATTCTTTGCCTTTGTGTCAGGATCCTACTTTACCTAACCTCTTAGGTAAGAACTTGGGCTGAGATGATGATGTGGTAGGTAGAGATAGTTGTATTCACCTGAATGAGCTAGGTCACTCTTCCAACATGATTACCAATTCATGGCTGCATGAAATTGGAGGAGTCAAGTCTTTTAGGTATGCAAGAATTCCTGGTTACTAGCCAAACTGACCCACCAACATGAATCTGGTCATCAGGTACATGAAGTTAGGGTTCTTTGTCATTTTTTAACAAATGCACTCCATTGGTATGGCATAAATGTATAAGGATGGGATGGTTGAAGGATTTGTTTGAACAGTATTGTGAACTACCCACCTGTGTCTGTTGGTCTTCTGCAAACTTGGAGAGTTCCTTCCTGTGCTTTTCGAGTGCTGCAAATAAGGGTATCATTACACACAACCATCATGATATTTCCATTAAGTACTGCTGTTACTATTTCAAATCATTTAATAATATGGGTTCAGATTCAGTAGCTTCTCATAATAAGTCAGAATCAGCAAGTTTAACAACTCTTTCCACTTATTATACCCACTCCTGAAAGAAAAAAATGTACCCCTTAAAGTAAAGACAATCATCTACACTTCTATCCTGAGACTAATCTTGACTTAAGACCATGAAGCTTGGTCTCTTAACAGCAGGACTAAAAGTAAGCTCCAATAATTTGAAATGAAAGTTCTAAGACTAATTCTTGTAGTTACACAAATGGATAGAGTCAGCTATGTGAGAAAAAGAGTTTCTTTTAGAGCTGAAAGCATACAGGACTATGTCGAGAGGGAGCAACTGTGATGGTTTAGGCAAAGAATGAGAATGGGAGAATAATGCTACCCAAGGAGATACTATGACTGGACACCAGAGGGTAGTAGACTGCCTGGAAAACCTAGAACCAGATGGAAAGATAACATCAAAAATGCAATGCAAACGAGGGGAAGACAACTGGAGGAAGTGGAAGAACAGCAGCTCTATCAAGACCAGCACTGGTGGAGGAAGTTTGTGAGGCAGGACAACTAACAAGCGAAGGCTTCACTGGTGTTTGGTGAGAAAGTATGAGTCCTCAACTTTACACAATTTTTGCTAGTAAGTCTACAGTATATTATCAAAAAATGCTGTCTAATAAAAGTCTAGTATCAATAATTCTGACTTGCCAGTTTCCCCAAATTTACAGTACCAGTTGTATGGATTAGTTTGTTGTATTTTGGAAATCATCACTGAATTATGAGAATGTTTGTACAAATTCTAGCTCGAGGAGTACACAATATTAAACAAGCCTACAGTAAAAGGGATATATTCTACTTTACTACTGAAAAACCAACTCCAGCACTGTATGAAAATTACAAAGTAACTATGAATAACCTAAACAATGTTGAAAAATTGATAATGCATGTATAAACTAGTAACTGCTTAATGTTATGTCCTGTCTTTGAGTTACAGTAGGAAAAGAGTGGTAATTCAGAGGGATGTAAGGCAGTAATGATGAAATAAAATGGAAACGTATATAGGAAAAGTATACAGTACCCACAATCTAAAGAAAAAAGCATAAAGAAAAAAGAAAATATGAAGAAATAGAAGACATGAATTGATCATTAGAAGAGAGATAAGACATGAAAGCAAGCAAGAAATAAACAAATCTATCCATCTATTTATCACCCAAGTCTTCATTGCCTTATCAGAAGCACAGATATTCAGGGCAAGAGTGACCAACTGCCTACTCCTCAGTGGTATTATATAAGCAATAAACCTGAATGCCCTTTTTGATTTACAGTAAATCTTTATGGGGCAACATTCAGCTGAAGCCTTAACCCACTACATCACCAAACAAGAGAATCCTGGACTCTTCCCCCCCCCCCATTTCAACGAAGGGGGTAGACAGGGCCCAGAAACCAGGGGAAAAGAAAAAACATTGCCAAAACAATGAACCTAAATCAATCTGCTGCTTGTGCTGCTGTGTGAGGAGATCAAGTGCTTCTTGATGCTCTTGCTGCAGCTTCTTTATCTCCTCCTGGTGCTGCTGCTCCCGGCTGGCAGATGCTTCTTCTGCTCGTCTCAGTGCTGCACTGCTCTCATCTGGGGAAAGAGGGCAGGTCAGAGAATGGGCTATGTGAGTGGTTAAAATGTGGAGGACAGATTGTTACCTCTGCCAAGAAAGTTGTGTTTTTGGCTTCATCTGACTGACTATATATCAGTCTGTTACCAATATTATAGACAAACCACTGAATGGCATTGCACCACATATGGAATAAAGATAAAAGAACTGTCAGAGGTACAAGTTATAAAAATTTACGAGAAAAATATCAAAGGTAAAGGTCAAGTTAAGAATAACATGAAAAGGAGAAGTGTTGTTGCCTTGGATGGAGGGTGTGCTCCCAGAGTGCTCGTTATGAGAAAGAATTCCAGCGGAGTTGGGAAAAAAATGTCATCTGTCTAAAGTAGTTCTAATGAGATCCAGTGCAGTAAATAAGTGCATCTCTCTCTCTCTCTCTCTCTCTCTCACACACACACACAATGTCACTTCATACCAGAACTTCTGATGCAACTTCTGGCAGCTCCCATTCTTACCTTCCACCATTTCATACACACCATTGAAACTTAACATCCATACACCAGTATTAAAACTATGGTACTGTACTCTGTCATGTTAATGTACTGTGATTTAAGTCTTTCCTCCCATGCTTAAACTCTCACTTCTTGATTTTTTCCTCTTAACATCCCTGTTACTTTCCTTTCTTGTTCTTTGCTTTCCTACAAAATTTCCCTCCTGATTCTATCCTTCCCACCATTTCATACTGACACTTTCCTTCCCTGTTCTAGTATTTCCTTTATTTCCTGACAGATTTCCTTCCTTCTTCCATCCTTCCCTTCATTTCCTTTTTCTGTCTTCCATCCTTCCCTTCTTTATATTCCTTCCTTCTTCCATCTTTCCATTCATATTCTTCCTTCCTTCCCTTCGTTTTCTTCCTTCCTTTTTCTACCCATCCCTTCATTTTTTCCTTCCTTCTTCCACCCTTCCCTTCATTTCCTTCCCTCCTTCTTCCACCCTTCCCTCCTTCTTCCACCCTTCCCTTCATTTCCTTCCTTCCTTCTTCCACCTTTCCCTTCATTTCATGTTGTCACTTTCCTTCCTTGTTCTATTATTTCCTTCACTTCATATTCCATCCTACTATAGGGCCACATTCCTTTCTTGTCTCGTCCTTTAGTTCACTGTTCACGTTACATACCATCATTCTCCCTCTCTGTTCATTCATTTTGTTCATTTCATACTATCATTCTGTTACTGTCAACTTCACTTTGCCATCTATCCTTTCAGTTCACACTAAATACCACTGCATTATTTTTAATTCCTTTATTTCCTTCATTTCACTATCTATAACTACTATTTCTTTTACTGTCTTCACCATCCTTGTTACGTCTTTCCTTGTTGCAGCCATTCTTTCAATTACGCTGACTTATTTGAGGGAAATAAAAATTATATGAAATAATAATAATAATAATAATAATAATGAATGATAACAACAAAAACTTGTCAGTAGTTGTAGTAGCAGTAGTAGTAGGCTAGTAGTAGTAGTAGTAGTGGTAGCAGTAGCAGCAACAGTAGTAGTAGTAGTTGTTGTAGTAGTAGCAGCAGTATTAGTAGCAGTTGTAGTAGAAATAATAACAGTCCCAGTAGAAGTAGAAATAACGCTATTACTAATATTAATCATCATAAGTCACAGTAGTAGAAATAATAATAGTCACAGTAGTAGTAATAATAATAATAACAATAATAATATGCTTACCCAAATTAAGTCGCGCCTCAGTAAGTTGTGTGCTAAGTCTAACCACTTCAGCCTTCAGACGGGGAGTGCTGAAGGGGTCATACTGTGGAGATAGGAAAAACACTTATAAATTACGGGTTACTGAGAAGACGGTATGTGGGCAATATTGCTGGGAGGGGAAAAAATGCATGGGGTGATTGTT
>JAGKTI010010930.1:0-27460 GCA_018397915.1 Birgus latro
AGAGAGAGAGAGAGAGAGAGAGAGAGAGAGAGAGAGAGAGAGAGAGAATATAAAAAGTTTGTGTTTAAAACTGTGAAGTAATAGACAAGATTATGTGACAAAAGACATGAAAACAAAGGAAAACTTTCAGAAAAAATATGCAGAATCCAAACTGAAGCCAACACTCTCTCTCATATGTTTGCAGCCAAAATTCTTCACAGGACGCTAGAGAGAGAGAGAGAGAGAGAGAGAGAGAGCACAGGGTATTCTAACAAGATTCATTACTTACCTAAAACTGAGGATGAATTACTCTGCTGTGCCGTCTGAACAATACTGTCTTCGGAACGCACACGACTGACGCACAGCTGTCGTGCATCTAAGTTAATTTTCTTATACCCCAGTTTCAGCAAGTAAATATTGATATTCATTTTCTTTTTCATGTTGAACCTTTTCCCTATACTTGTAGTGAAGTGATGATGTAAAATTGATAAAGAGTACCCAAAGAATAATGATGACAGAACATTACATACTGACCATTTCGTTTGAAAAAAAAGCAGTCACACGCTCAAGTAAATTGCTTATATTCTGATTTACAGCATGTAAATACTGATATTATGCATTTTTTTCTTTGTAGTTTTCATGCACAGACATACAGGTACCTGAATATTTATAAACAGCAAAGAAAGTGGAAAAAGTAACCACGGTAATAACTAAAATAATGACCGCTGTGTACTGTATACTTACGTATAGACGTTTGTTTACTTGCAGTTCGGCATACCAAGATGGCTGCTAGCCAGTTTCCAGTAGCATCACAGAGGAGTCTTGGTGCGCGGTCTATTTGTATAAGTCTGTGACTGCAACTCTGGAACCTTACCAGGCCCCAGTTCAGTATTCTCCTCTGCCGCAGCATTCTGCTGGGACTGGGAGTCGTTCTCGTTGGGTTGGTGCGGCTCCGGGGTTCAGAGCAGATGAAGTGGTGCTGGCACCTTATGCCAAATACTTAGTCCAGAAACTCTCCATGAAAGCGTCGGTGCTAGATGTAGATACTTCTGAATTCCACCGTGCCATAGAGTCTGCTTGTGGAAGGGAGCTTAGAATCTCTTCCCAGGGCGATGGGAGCATACTTATTGAAGTGTCTTCCCCTTAAGAGAGCTCCTGTTTACTAGGTCTGACCTGTCTCTGATGCACCCGTTACATGTGTTCCTTATGGCAGTTTCAACCAATGTAAAGGTGTTGCCCATGACCTCCTCCGGTACTCAGAGGCATGGGTGTTGGAGGAACTATGGTCATCTGGTGTGGTGAAGGTTGAGCACCTTCAGAAGAAAATCGATGGAATTTTGACCATGCCCCTGACCTTGTTTCTGACATTTGACAAATTAATGTTGCCTACATCTGTGAAGCTGGCTTGGCTGTCGCTTCCTGTGAAGCCATACGTGCCAACCCCTAAGGGCTGCTTCCACCGCCAGGGGTAAGAGCACCGATTTTGCCATCATGCACAGGCTGGCCTTCCTGGTGTCTGTATCTCCTGTGGCGGACCAAGCCGTACCAGCGACTGAGCAGGACGCCTTAAATGCTATCACTAGGGAGGTCCCCATGCTGTCTCTTCCAAAAAAAAAACTGCCCTAGATACTGCCTGGAAAAAGAGATTTTGTCCATATGTACACGTGAGAGGGTTTCATTTCCAGAAGCAAAGAGGAGAGCCCAGACATGCTTCTTCCAACCGGGGTTACTTATCCTTCTGTCCTTTCTGGAGGACCGCATGGCAGCGGTCACTTCCCTATTATTTTATCTTCTGCTGAGTGTGAGCCATAATTTCGTCTCCCTCGCTGGTGCCTGAATAAAGCAAACTGGCCACCCTTCAGAGAGTTATGTTCCACTGACCGCACTGTGGACGGGTTTATTAGTGCTGGTGAGGCAGTGGCTTATATAACTGATGTAATGCACTCAGCAGCTCTTCTATCTATTCCCAAGACCTCTGGTCAATTTCCTAAACGTCCAGTTTCTTGGTGGACTCCTGAATGCACCTCTGCAATGAGGGACAAACAGGTCGCCTTCTCTCGGTCTCGCCACCATCGTGGGGACACTCAATATTTGGTGGCTTTTGGGAGGGCGCATGCTCATGCACGTCGCGTGTTGAAGGAGGCCAGACGTTCGTCATGGCGGGAGTGTTTCCTCCCATCACTCAAGGACTACTCTCACCCAAGTGTGGAACCGGGTCAGAAAGATTTCTGGCAAATTTTCTGTTCCTTCCCCTCCTGCTTTATCTGTTGTTGATGGGACTGTGACTGACCCCTTTCCTGTTGGTAAAGCATTTGCCCAGCATTTTGCTGGTGTGTCTAAAAAGGACATAGATTCACCTTCAGTATGCCAACATCAGCACTTGGAAGCCTGTAGCCTCAGCTTCACATCTTTTGGGGGAGAGTCTTACAATGTCCCCTTTTCTGTTTCTGAACTTCGTGCAGCTTTGTCACAGTGTCATGATTTGTCTTCTGGCTGTGATGATATTTCATATGCTTTTTTACGTCATATGTCTGATGAGTCCCTTTCCTTTTTACTGGCGCGATACAATAGAATTTGGTGTAATGGCGAGTTTCCATCTTCTTGGGGTGTTGCTGTAGTTATCCCCATCCCTAAGCCTGGCAAGGATCATCTGCAGGCAACAAATTATCGTCCCATCTCTGTGACCTCTTGTGTTTGCAAGGTGTTGAAGAAGATGGTAAATGGCCGGCTCATGTGGTATTTGGAGAGGGGCAACTACTTATCACCAATCCAGTGTGGTTTTCGTAAAATGCGATCTACCACTGATACCCTACTGTCCTTAGAATTTTCTGTCTGTGAGGCTTTCTCCACTAACCAACACCTAGTTACTGTCTTCTTTGATCTGGAGAAGGCATATGACACTGCCTAGCATCATGGCATTTTACTTTCACTTCATGAGTTTGGTCTTCGTGGGCGCTTACCTATTTTTATTTTGCAATTTTTATCTAATCGTTTTTTAAGAGCCTAAGTCGGAAGAGTGCTTTCTAATGCTCGTGCACTTGAAGATGGAGTACCACAGGGGAGTATCCTTAGTGATACTCTGTTTGCTGTGGCCATCAACAGTGTAATAAGTGTACTTCCCATGGTGTGTGAGACCCATTATACATAGATGACCTCTCAATTTCCTTCACTGCATCTAGGATGTCTCTGATAGAGAGGAAGTTACACCTGGCTCTTAATAGAATTTCTGAGTGGGCTGAATCTCGTGACTTCTGTTTTTCTTTAAAAAAAAGACAGTGGCTATGCATTTCTGTCTTCTTCGGGGGGTTCACCCAGACCCTGACTTGTATCTTTATGGTCGATGGATATCCTGTGTGGAAGAGACTCAGTTTTGGGGTCTTCTGTTTGATAAACTACTAGCCTGGGTTCCTCATTTTTGTTTTGTGAAGGCAACTTGTATTAAGGCTTTGAGTCTTCTGTGGATTTTGAGACATACTTCTTGGGGTGCTGATCGTCAGACCCTCCTCCTCTTGCATAGCTCTCTTATCCTGTCAAGACCTGAATATGGGTGTGAGGTCTACTTCTGTGCAACCAATGCCCGTCTCCGGATACTGGATTCTCTACATCATGCTGGTGTATGATTGGCAACTGGGGCACTCAGATCATCCCTGATTTCGAGTTTGTTGGTGGATGCTGATGCCCTCCCTTTGGCTTTGCGTCACCAGTCGTTGATGACTAGATGTTGGTATTGTCTTCACCGCCTCCCAGACTCTGTTTCTTGTGCCCTTGTTTCCCAGGATTCCCAGTCATCTGTTTATGACTCCCGTCCTATAGTGGTACATTAAAGTGGCGCGTTGGGTGGGGCCAGACCCTGTGTACAGTGGTGCCACGTGTTCCATTCTCTCTCTCTCTCTCTCTCTCTCTCTCTCTCTCTCTCTCTCTCTCTCTCTCTCTCTCTCTCTCTCTCCTGTGGGATGTGCATTTCCAATTTTGTTTCTTTTATGAGTGACTTATAAACTTGTGCTTTCATTTCTTTCTTTTGTTTTTGTTAAATCTAATTAGAGTTTTTTAAAAATATTATTTTTTACATACAGCGCCAGATGACCTTGCAGTTGCAGCGCCATGATTTGTTTTCTTTCATTCAATCAAAAATCAGGCCAAGAGCAGTGCTGAGTGCATTGTCAGGCTGAGGGAGAGATGGAGGAAGGAAGGGAAGGAGGGAGGGAGACAATGATTGAATTAATTGACGATCAATCAATTCATTCAATCATTGTCTCCCTCCTTCCCTTCCTTCTTCCATCTCTCCCTCAGCCTGACAATGCTCTCAACACTGCTCCTGGCCTGACTTTTTTTTTCCTCTCCATCTCTCTCTCTCTCTCTCTCTCCCTCTCTCTCCGTCTCCCTGGAGACGTACATCCCGCAGGCTCCTGGTCTGCCTGCTCTCTCTCTCTCTCTCTCTCTCTCTCTCTCTCTCTCTCTCTCTCTCATCTGTGGTATTTTAAGATACATTTTAGGCTATTTTCTTTTACAATATATTGTACATATTGTAAATCTGACCTTATTTCCACACCACCCAGTAGTTTTGTAAAAGTCTTGGCACAAATGAGTGTGACACGAAAAAGCTTTCCCCAGCTGACACTGGGTCTGTGTGTTGCCGGACACAAGAGTTTAAAGTTTTTTTTTTTTTAATAAGAAATTGGAATAATTTCACTTATATTCCTGGACATTATCTTATAATCATAACTGTGACATTATTACCCACCCCAGAACTATGGTAAAAGCAGATAAAAGTGACAACATTTTTTTTAGCAACGCTGTAAAATATTTTGCCATGTTTCTGTATTGCCGTATAAATATTTTATGCATAATAAGTTTTCAGTTCTTCCATGTATTCATATGTGTTTACCTTATTTGCGATGCCTCTTACTGTTGTGCTACGTATTTGTGGGTCGGTTTCTTGCCCTCAAATTCGCAGGCTAAAGCGGGTCCCAATTCTAGACCAGGAGGTAACTCCAAAGAGTAGGACTGGACACAAAAACAAGGCAGTAAATATTACACATGTATTCCAGACATTTCACAGAGAACAACAATACATCACAAACATTACAATGGGTTGGCCGGGGGTAAGTTATCACTGTATACAATTGCTGTCTGTCACTATACCTTCTGGTTCAGGTATGGTACTATTAACCCTACACTCATGGCACATACAACATATTTACATTTCAGGACACAGGAACGATTACAATATAACGACATTTGGGTTTTGTTTTTGGACTGTATTCTTTAACTGTGTGTAATATCATTATAATGACAGTGGCGGTCAAGAGGCATTAACTTCAAGGACCGGCATTCAGTGGTTCAGTTTGATTATCACTTTATTACTCCTCTCCCCTAGCCATTAATCTCTTGCTTACACTTGTTTCTCAGATCCCAACATACATAAAATATGAAGAACAAACGTCCTTCTTTTACCCAAAGAAAGTAAATTTTGAAAAATAATCATCGCGTGTGTTCTGTTGCACAAGAATATCATCTACATGCAACCAGAAAATATTTTCTGAACAAGTATTGACGGTATTCTTGGTGATAATTAGTAGTTCTTCAGTTACGGTTAAATATAGCAAAACAGATGGCAATCACAAAAGCTGTATCCTCCTACCATACATTTGGCAACCATTATCATCGTCATATTCAATGAGCGGGGAGTAGTAGGTTGTTCCCTTAGCGGAAGGGACAGCATGAAGGTGCAAGTGGAAGTATCTGATTGTCGTGGTGAAAGAGTTAATTATGGTAAAGGTTCGCGTCCTATCCGTCTGACTCGTTGTCACTCCTGTATCGATGATATCGGCAGTTGCAGAACAGATGCTCAGGGCGCTGACGGACAGCCATGCCGTTACCTTTTGTTCTGACCATGTTATGCAGTAATGGGGATGGAATGATATGGATACTCTTGCTGGCTTCATTCTCTGACCTTGTAAGATCATGTGTTGAGGGAGTTCAGATCAAAGTATTTCGATGGTATAGTGTTTTAAATTATAAATTAAGTAGACGTATCTCACAGGTCTCATTCTAGTGGGGAACACAATGTTGGAGGGGGGGGAGGGATTATGGAAGCAGGAATACCATGGGTAAGGGAAGGGGTTAGATATATTACAAGCTGGGATGCAGGTAAATATGTTATGAGGTGTAGGCAGGAGTGAGGGATACAGAAAGGGGGAAGGAGGCAAGGAGGGAAGGAGTCAGCAAGGGGGGGAAGGTACTGAACACTGATAGTTACGATGGAGATAGTGTTGTATAAATACGTGTAATAAAGTTAGCAATATAACATGCACGAGTATTGTGTTTATAATGTCACTACAATTACGATCTAGTTCGGAAGATAACGCGAAGCAGGGTAAGTTAAATGAAGCGGTGGAGAGGGTTTGGAGGTGCTGAGGGATTGATTTGATTTGATTAATTATTACGCCCGAAGGCGACAAACCTATTACAGTGCCATGTGGCCATATGTGAGGTGAGTACAAGGGAACTCGTGCCACGCAGGACACGCTGTCTAGCTAAAACAATTAACACCCACCAAAGTGTGGATGACGCATGAGAATAACATCTAGATTATCATCATCCAATAAATGTTTACAAGTGTCCACTAATGTGAGTCCGTGTGGTATTAAATCAGAGACAAGTGGACATTGCAGGCAATAGTGGTCAAGGGTGTTGGCATTGGGTGCATCACACAGCTTACAGGAGGAGAAACGAGGTGCGTTGTCCACCCCAGCCACTTGCCATACAGGTCGGTATCCCAGTCTGATGCGGGCACACACCACGTTATGTCGACGAACCATAAGACCACTACGACGATATCTATGGGGCCGATGTAGAAAGTGGTCATAATGTTGGATAGACACACTGTGAGTCCTCTCAGCATTTCTACGGTGGAGAATAGGGGAGCGGGCTGCTCTACGTATTATCTGCTTGTAGCAAATGGGGAAGACATTAGTGGCAACCACAGCAGGCAGAGGTGCTGAGGGAGAGAAACTAGGGGGGGTATTGGTAGGGGGGAGGAGGGAGGAGTGATGGAGACAGTGATAGGTGGAGGGGAGGGGAGGAGACGGGGAGGTGGGTGAGTGGAGGGGAGGGGAGGAGACGGGGAGGTGGGTGAAGAGGAAGTGTATTTGGAGCAATGTATTAACGATGGTTATATGTTATATAAATAGTGACGAGTTATGTCTCCTAACCACCACAGTGACGATTTATTCGTGTTAGTAAAATTTATATTCGTCATGGATAACACTTCATAAAGATAGAGGAGAAAATGAAGCTCATTTAACACTCTTATATTCATCACTTTGCACACACTGCCAACAGACGTATGCTTTTCAGCATTTCCGATAAAACGTGGATGATGGCAAAGCATGGCTGGGTAGAGGAGAGACGAGTGAAGAGAGAGGTCAGGAAGGGAAGTGGTTTAACTTGCAAAACAGAACTCGCAAAACGCGGACTGTCAGTTTCTGTGTTTGTTAAGTGTGTAACTGACATTGTAATTAATGTTTTCTTACAACCTCAGCTTTAGGACTGCAAACGTTCCATAATATTTCATATAATACTTGCTGGCAACCTCAGCCCAGTCCAAATAATCCTGTGCGTCTGTGTCCGTAACGGAGAATCTTCCTACACTATTGTCATACATTTCACAATAACGTTATCGTCCCACCTGCTGCAAATTAATACTATCGTAGGGAATGTGTTCTTATCTCCGAAAACATTTCTTTAATATTGCCCATTTAAAACCATACCTGTCAACTCTATCTCATACAGTGTTCCCAGATCAAAAGGCTCGTATCACGCAAGCTGAGAGGGACGAACTTTTGTGGTCGACTGTACCTCAACTCAAAAATCTTATGCAATTAGAAACAGTATACCAAATGGATGGATTATTCAAGTGGACCAGCTGATATACGCTTGAATTACATAAACTAAGGGGGGGGATCTATTGTGGACAGATATTAGGCAGTGATTAATCCCGACCCTTTTGGCTTCAGGAACGTCTGACCTGTAAGAGTAGAGATTAGAGCAGCAATCTCATTATTCAATACAAAAGGAGTCAGGGGAAATACCACCAAGTTAACTCATTAACGTATATGAGGATTTACATTACACGAGTAAAGGGGGGGGGAAATTCAGTGTTCGAGCACTAACCTGCAACGGCAGAGAGTGGAGCGGCAATCTCGCTGTTGTGTGCTGCTCCCGGTTATATATAAACTTCTATCACAGTATTCGGGAATTGGCTAGAACTTTAACCAATTAATTGCAATATCAATGTCTCTTCTAAGATGTTGCCCACTGCCCCTTGATGGTGTAATGAAAGTCCTGGAGTAGCTATTTACGAACTTTAATTGTGGAACACTGGGACAGGATGTTGCCCGCATGAATGTTAGTCCCGTACTAAACTCTTCTTCAAGTCGAGCTTGAGAATGCTGTTATGTCAGCACTTTTTGTGGGGGCACATATGTAGTGAGGGAGGGGGGGCATAGATACAGACATATAATGGGGATGATACATACATTGAATGGGGATGAATGAATGAATGAATGAATGAATGAAGATGCGACATGGCAGCGCAACAGCAGAGGTCATATGCCGCCGAACACAAACAATAAAAGAAAATCAATATATATATAATAATAAAAATAAAAAGCAATGAGAAAATCGATGCTTAAAACAAACCGGCTATATATAAGAGACATAATAAAATACAAAGAAAAACGATGCTTAAAACAAACCAACAGTATAAAAGCGACCAAAACTAAAAAAACTGAAAATATAATGGAAAGATAAGGGTTAAAACTAGTACATTATCATTAAAACACAAGCTAAAATATGGTAAAGCTCTATAGCTTGCGGAGAAGGCCAGAACGCAACACAAAGGAGAAAGTACTTCCCCCCATAACACAAGCCTCTTCCCCAAGCACTGAGGAGAGAAGGTACGAACCGTTGTTGGCTCGGCATCTAGAAAGGTACCGCCGACGAAGGTCCCCAAGACTGGGGCACTCGACAAGGAGATGCCGCACAGTCAAAGGAACCAGACAGTCATCACAATAGGGAGGGGGCGCCCTCTCCATCAAAAAACCATGAGTCAGCCTAGTGTGGCCAATCCGAAGACGAGCCAAAGCTGTTTCCCACTGTCGGGACAGTCCCACATATCCCCCATCACCCAGGTTCCGACGGATGCTGCGGAGTTTGTTTGCCCCTGCTGCGTCCCACCTCCTTTGCCAGCAGGAACGGACAGCCCCCACAGTGGCCGCACACAAAGCCTCGGATGGGACACGACAACTTGGAGAGGAAGGACGAGAGGCAGCAGCTCTAGCCAGAGAGTCAGCTCGATCATTGCCCACGACCCCTACATGTGCAGGGACCCAACACAGTTGTACAGAGTATCCTCGCCTGAATAATAAGAAGAGCCATTCCAAGACAGCTAAAACTAGGGGATGTGACGGGAAGCCATGAGACAAGGCTTGTAAGGCACTGGCTGAGTCACTAAAATGGTAAAAGAAGCTGAAGGAAAGCTAAAAATCATTTCAACCACAACTAATATGGCAGTAAGTTCAGCAGTAAATACAGATGTAGAAGGAGGGAGACTCCCACCACGGCTAAAACCACGAAAAATTACACCAAAGCCTGTCCCTGTTCGGGATTTAGAGCCATCCGTATATACAGGGACTGAGTCACTGTGATTAGAGGCATGTTCCAAAAAATAAGACAGAGCTGCCTGTGAGGAAATAGATGCCTTCCTCACGAGGAAGTAATCACATGGTTGCACTTCTGGCAGAAGCCAGGGAGCTACTCGGGGGTTACGCATAGGGCAAACAAGGGAGGACTGGACACCCAACTCCCCCATGGCAACCCTCGCTCTGTACCCAAACGGGTGTGGATAGCGAGGATGGGTGTTATCAAAGGGGAAAAGAGCGACCTCAGAGGCAGCCTGACAACTCAATGAGCTTGGAAGACGGTGAAGGTGGTGCCAACACTGCACCACCAGGGACTGTCGGCGGAGATCCAGTGGCGGTTCGTTTGCATCAACCAACAGACTTTCTACAGGGGAAGACTGGAAAGCCCCAGCTGACAGACGAATCCCAGCATGATGAACCAAATGTAGTGGTCTCAGTCGGGCCTCAGTAGCAGAAGAATATACCACACACCCATGGTCCAATTTGCTCCTCACTAAGGCGCGGTAAAGTCGGAGCAGGCTGGTCCTGTCCGCGCCCCAAGACAAGTGAGATAGGGTTCGTAGGAGGGACAAGGCACGGAAGCATGATAGTCGTAATGAACGGATATGAGGTACCCACGTCAGTCTCCTGTCGAAAATGAGCCCAAGAAACTTTGTCTCGTCCACACATCGCACCCTCTGGCCATATAACCGGAGGTCTGGGTCAGGGTGAACACCTCTCAAACGGCAGAAATGTAAGGCCACCGTCTTTGTTCGGGAGAAACGGAAGCCGTGCATGGTGGTCCACCGAGAGACCCTATCTATAGCGAGCTGCATGCGACGTTCAGCCACGGATATTCGGGAAGCTGCATACCATAAAGCCAGATCATCAACATACAGTGAGGCAGACACTCCTTCTGGGATAGACACAATACCGTCCAATGCTACAGCAAAAAGGGTCACACTGAGGACACTTCCTTGAGGTATCCCTTCCTCCTGATGGTATGAAGGAGACAGGGTGTCACCAACCCTAACCCTGAATGTACGGTCATGCAGAAAATTTAATATAAATAGGGGAAGCCTGCCTCGTAAACCATAAGAATGGAGTTGTTGGAGTATACCGAACCGCCATGTAGTGTCGTATGCTTTCTCAAGATCAAGGAAAATGCACACCAGATGTTGCCGTCTAGCAAAGGCATCACATGCTGCAGTCTCAAGGCGAACAAGTGCATCAGTTGTTGAGCGACATTTTCGAAACCCAAACTGACACTGAGAGAGACATTCATTCTTTTCTAGGAAATACATTAGGCGTGTGTTGACCATTTTCTCAAATAGTTGCACAAGCAGGATGTTAAGGCAATTGGTCGATACTTTAAGGGACTGTTGCCTGTCTTCCCTGGCTTCTGGAACGGCAGAACAATAGCCTCACGCCAAGAGGTGGGGAGAGAAGATTCCCTCCAGATTTTATTAAAAAGGCTGAGGAGAAAGGACACAGCATCCTTATCCAGGTGTCGGAGCATCGCGTTAGGAATATCATCCGGCCCTGGTGAGGTGTCATGACAGAGGGAAAGGGCAGATTGGAGTTCGCAAAAAGAAAATGGGAGGTTGTAGGACTCCGCACTCCCTGAACGGAAGTCCAACACCCTTGACTCCTCTATCTCCCGTCGTCTGGCAAAAATTGGTGAGGTAATGTCTCTCTGACTGACTGCCGCAAAGGCAGACACAAAAATATCAGCCACAGCTGCAGGATCACCAACAGGCTCACCATTAGACATCATCACAGGGGACCTGCCTTGACTGAACTTTCCCGAGATCTTTCGCACCCTCTTCCACACCTGAGATATTGGTGTCTTTGAGTTAACAGATGACACATATGCCATCCATGAATCCCGCTTAGCTTGTTTCAGTACTCGACGAGCCTTAGCCCGCGCCCTTCTGAACTCGACAAGATTATGCTCCGTCCTGCATCTTCGATAACGGGAGAAAGTTAACTGATTAGCACATACAGCTACGCTGCATTCCTCATTCCACCACGGGACAGGTCGGTAGCGATACGTGCCAGAAGTTTTGGGAACAGCATGAAGGGCAGCAGAATGCAGAAGGGAGGTAAAGAATGAAACAGCCTCATCAATATTTGGAAAGTCGTTGACTGAGAATAGAAATCAGAGAAAAGAAAAGGGACCAGTCTGCCTTATTCACTCTCCACCTCAGTACACGAGAACAGGGACTAGACACTGCTGCAGTGAGAAGGATGGGACAGTGGTCACTTCCATGGAGATCCTCCACAACCTCCCAGGTAAAGTCCAGAAGACAGTCAGGAGAGCAGATAGAGAGGTCAATAGCTGTAAATGAACCCGTTTGGGGGTGAAAATGTGTAAACGCCATAGTATTGAGCAGGGCAAGATCCTCATCCTCCAATAAGGATGCCAATAAACTCCCACGTAGGTTAGCAAGACAGTCACCCCACAAAGGGTGGCGACCATTGAAGTCCCCCAAGAGAAGAAAGGGCTTACGTAACTGGCCAAGAAGGTTCTCAAGTTCTACCCTATCGACTGCTGTGTTGGGTGGTAAATAAATGGAACATACAGTATACCAGCGGTGGGCATACAGTCGTACAGCTACACACTGGAGGTCAGACTGGAGGTGGACTGGCCGATGAGGGATGTCTGCTCTCACCAAAACAGCACTACCCCCGACAGGACCCTGGGTTGGTGTTGAGTAGAAAGCAGTGTACCCAGGTGGTGTATGAGGGGTGGCAAACCCTACAAGAGTTTCCTGGAGACATATACACATAGGGGAACAGGTCAGGAGGTTCTGCAGCTCCTCCCAATTACTCCGCAACCCTCGACAGTTCCACTGTATTATACTGGCTGAAAATGCCATAGTTCCCATAGTGAAGGAAGGATTAGGATGAGGGGCGTGACAGTCTTGCCCCCCAGCGGGTTTGGGTTTATGCTTTGGAGAAACCTTTGGAGGAGCCTGCCCAGCACCAGGAACCCTCACCCTCTGTTGAACAGCCGAACGTAAACGGGAGGACGAGGAAGTGAGTTGTACCACACTCTTTCTTGAAGTGGGCAGACTAGTTTGCTTGGAAGGCGGCTTGGTGGCCGCCTTTTGAGGTGGAGGACGGTCATTGCCCCCACCAGAAGCTCCAGAAGTGGAAGTAGAGTCCACAGGACTCGAATCATTAGAGGAGGACATTCTGTGCTTCAGATCTAAGGTACCCATGGGCTGGCTAACAACATCTCCAGGTGGAGATGGGGCCAGAGGTGAACCATCCGCTGCCATTGTAACATTGCTAGATCCCTCTTCCTGCTGGACAGAGGGAACAGTAGGGGTGTCGACAGAAGTGTCGACCACTGAGACCTTAGGTGGCCGGTCTGCATGATCAGAAGACTGAAGAACTACAGTGACGTTTGCCAGATACAGATGGAGCCTTGGGCACACTGGCTATGACGGGAGGAGGATCTGGTCAACGTGGACATCTGCCACGACCACAGAAGTGAGGAAGTCATCAGCCACTGACGTGGGGGCTGGAACAGCTGGAGCAGCGGTAACGGTCAGATAAGTATCCTCACTTACAGCGGTAACCTTGGGGACAGCATTCTGCATATCTTGAGTTGGAGGGGGTACTGGAGTGGGTTGAGGCTTTTTCTGAGATCCACGGCGTTGCACTGGAATTCTAGATAGTACAGAAGCATAAGTTACCCCAGGCTGAAAGGAGGGTCTGAGCTCTCCTTTTGGCCTCAGGAAATGAAACCTTCTCTCGTGTACGTATGGGTAATATATTTTTTTCCAGCAGTACCTGGGACAGTTTTTCGAAGAGACAGCATGAGGACCTCCACAATGATAGCATTTAAGGGGCCCTGGGCAGTCAATGGCATGGTTTGATCTACCACAAGAGACACAGATACCAGGAAGGCCAGCCTGTGCACGGCGACAAGTGTGGCTAACATGCCCATGCCCCTGACAGTGGAAACATCTCTTTGGGTTTGGAACATAGGGCTTCAGCGGAAGTGAAAGCCAAGCTAGTTTCACCGAAGCAGGCAGCGTCAATCTCTCGAATGTCAGGAACAGCGTTGGAGTTGGGGTCAAAACACCGTCAACTTTCTTCATTACCCGGTTGACACTCACTACTCCAGAGGAGCGAAGTTCCTCCAATAACCGGGCCTCTGGGTATCGCAGGAGGTCCCGAGAGTAAATAACCCCCTTGCGCTGGTTAAATGTGGCATGGGGGACACAAGACATGGCAGTGGCAGATACCGAAGTCAAAGTCTGGAGGCGAGAGCTTTCTGCTGGGAGGACACCTCAATAAGGAGGCTACCATCCCCCTGGGTTGGGATTACAGGTTCACGACCACAAGCTGAAACAATGGCTCGGTACAGGTCAAAGATATCTACATCTAGTGCTGAGCCACCTGCAGAGGGTTTCAGCACTAGGTACTTTACGTAATGCTCTTGTTCGTTTTCTTCTGGGCCGAACCCGAGAGCTGAACCAACCCGACGTGGCCTCCTCCTAGTCCCAGTTGAACACTGGGGCAAAAAAAGAAAGTCACCAGGGGCCTGGAATGGTTACAGAGTGGCAATAAGGGTGGCGTAGTCAGATGAATGTCCAGGGACAGAGGCCGTGTCGTGAACGAAAGTTTTCTGAGCTTGAGCCATATATAAACAAAATAACTTCATTCCCCCACCCCTCCACCCACCATGGAGCCCAACAAGGGGAGGTCGTATGCCAGGGACAACACCACTGGCGACCCCAGAGGTAGCAGGAGAGTATTCGCTTGTAACCACCGGGGAACCCGGGCAAGGGTGACTCCAGGACGATAGGAGCCACCAGGCTCCCCAGTGCCCACTTGACCCTAGCCAATGAATGACCAGCCGATTGACCTGGTCGGGCCCAACCAGGCCACCCGTCTAGCCAGAATAAGGGACCAAAGAGGTGTATTGCTAGCTGCAGGGCGCACCTTACAGCATCGCTCAACCTCCAGGACTCCCGTCTCCCAGCATTACGGGACGCCACGCACGGCAAACACGTGGGGAGGCGACAGTCCAGCTCTAGATGGCAAATGGGCTGGAACTAACATCAGCAGGCCTCCCCCACTAGTGACGTAGGGGGGTGCTTGGTCCACGAGGGCGACAAATGCCAAACCCTACAAAGGTAGGCAAGCCCCCTAAGTAGGTGGCACTGCCAACCACGCTTCAAGCCCTGCCACCACGCCAAGGTGACCCCTTGCAGCTGGGATAGAATGGGGATGGTACAATACTCACCTGGGTAGCTGAAATGGTGTTGCCTGACACTAGAGAGGAGTTATAAGGGGTTGTCCACATCACTAAGGTAGGTGGGAGGTTTGTACAAAGGGGAAATATGATTCAGGGGTTGGAGGGAGGAATTATGATACAGGGGTGGGAGGGTTGAATTATGATACAGGGATTGGAGGAAGGAATTATGATACAGGGATGGGAGGGCTGAATTATGATACAGGGGTTGAAGGGAGGAATTATGATACAGGGGTGGGAGGGTTAAATTATGATACAGGGTTTGGAGGGAGGACATGGCCATGTCAAGGGGATGTAAGCTAGGGATATACATTGTTACAATGGAAGGTATGTTGATATACACAAGGAGTCAGTCGATATATGATACACAAGGAGTAAATATGAGTATGCGTTCATTCAGGTTCTTATTTTTATATAAGTGTAAAACTCTTTCTAAATAGGTTGCACAGTTCTTCCTTCTTTTTACTTTTTTTATGTTAGTTTCTATATGTCACACAGTACTGTATCAGAGAAATAGCATCAGTTGCTGGTGGTACTTTGTCTGTCCACAGTATATTAATTTATCAGTTGGCATTGGTAGTCACTGAATGTGAGGGCACTAAGTACGGGTAGTTTCAACGTCTTGTGGAGGTCGTACTATGCCTGTTGCGATTCTGATTTCCTGCAGTCTGTGTTCCATTTTCCGGACACAACAGTGCACTGCACAGATAATGGGGAGAAAACCTATGAAAGAGATGACCCCAGGGGGAAACACAACTGTTGGATGAACCCAGGAACGGCTGAAGACCAGAAAAAATTGATCCATAAGGAAGTCACTGTCGTTGAGGAATGTTAGCATACGCATGTTGGGGGAGGTGATGGTAATGTTAGTAGATGGCAGGTTGGAAGGCATGTCAATTGGTTGGAAGGTGTCATAGGAGTGTTTACGGACTGATTGGTGATAGCGAGTGGCATAAGTGATGACTAACTCTGATTTGACGGTACAATTGTCTGGTGCTTTGTAGAGACCACGAGCGGGTACGGAGCGGACCGAAGTACCAGGACACATGATGGTGGCAGAGATGGGAACAGGAAAGAAGAAGCACTGGACGTGGTTGAGGTGAGCATGGTGGACTGGGAGCTCAGGAGCTGGAACAAAGTAACAGGCCGAGTATATGGAATGGTTGCAAACTAAAGCAGACTCACAGGGTGTAGCGCTCCTAGGGAAGATAGTGAAAAGGTGGGCAGCACAGAGGCGAGAGGTAGGGGTGAGGGAGGAACATTTCTGGAGGTCAGTGGTAGAAAGGAAGACAACTGAAAGATGGTCATGTGAGAGGAGGAAATATTCTGAAGGAACAGAGCCTTGCAATAAGGAGTTGGGAATGATGTGGAAAAGGTTGAAGGTGATGGCAGAACGTAGAGAGATATAGACGATGATGTATTTGGTGAGAAGAGTGGCCTCGACAACCGGATAGTAATATTCGAGAGAGGAGTAGGGGAGTACAGGTGTTAAACCGAAAGTAGAGTGAGCCCATTCTAATACAGAGCGGAGAGCTGAGATAGGTACTAAGTCTGCAGTGACACGTCCATTAATAGCATCGACTAGGATACGAACCAAGGTAGTGACCTGAGAGAGTAGAGAGTCAATGGCTAGTTGGAGATTATCCATGTTGAGTTTGAGACAGAAGAACAGAGAAATAACATTGAGATTTGAGAGGTGTTGTTTTAAGATGTTGGTGAAGGTGTTTAGAGTGTAAGTTACTTCATTTAGGTGGGCTGTAATCTTGTGTACCATAGTGTGTTGGACCTTGATGACTCGGCGTTAAGATTCTAGGGCTGAAGCTAAATGACCTAGGTCAGATTTGCAGCCAGAAAGGTCACGGGCTGTAGCAATACCAAACAAGCCACTTAGAATCTCACCTCTGAGGTCAAAGAGACCTTGTTTCACATGAGAACGACCTACGGGTGTTTGAATGGAAAATGTGTCATTGAGCTCAGTAAATTTGCCAGTTATGTATTGGAACTCCATGGAGATTGGGAGGAAAAAATTATATAAATACTCATTTGGTTTATGTTTCCCCATGATGGCCTTGAGGTGGGTCTTGATTTTGTGGAGCTGGTACACGTAGGCAGGCAGGGCGATGGCTATGTCGGCCAGGGATGCAAGATTGTAGTGCAGGGAGACTACATTTTCGATGAGCATTACCTTGCCTCATGAGCCGACCAAGGCCCCAGGACGTACTCCACCGTCGTCCTCACCATACCCGGATGCTAGGAGGGTCAGCACTGCTAGCAGGTAGACCGTTAACATCGGACCTGGAAAATTAGGTTAGAATTAATGGGAGAGTTCCAGGAGAGGGTGACGGGCGGTACGCAGTTTGGATCGATGTTGATTGGTTGATGAATGAGTAGGCATAGGTGGAGATGAAGGAGACTGAGGTATAGGTGGAGATGGGGGAGATTGGTGGATTTGTGGAGTTGCAGGGATTGCAGTAGGTTGTGCCAATGATTCTTCCAATACTAGGCATCTTGGTGCATGCTTTAGATCATTAGCATGGACCCACTTGGTGTCTGTAGTGGAGAGGTCTTGGATTTGAAACTTGTTAGCTTGTTTATTAAATATGTTGTGGGGGCCACTAAATTTTTCATCCAATTTAGAGGTGCGTGTTTGGGAATGAGCAAAGACTAGATCACCGACGTTGATAGTGATAGGAGAGGCAGATGTTTGTTGGCGTTGTATCATGTCCTCCTGAGGTGAAGTGAGATTGGATGTTACATACTGATGGATTGTTTGGAAGTTGGCCAATTTTACTTTGATATAATCATCCATGTTATAGATGGAGTCTGGCTTTGAGGATAACAGGGTGTATGGGAGGTGTTTGTCAAAACCAAAGAGGACAACGAAGGGAGATTCGCCAATTGAAGCGTTGATGGAGCTATTGATTGAGGATGCCACTTGGGGAATCCAGTCATCCCATGTCGAACCATGGGAGCCTAGGTGTCTGAGGCACTCTAAGTTTTTTCTAATGTGGCGCCCTACAAGGCCATTGGAAGCTGGATGGTTAGGTACGACATTGCATTTATTAATTTTAAAGCGGTGCCAGATCTCATCCAGGAGACTATTGTTGAACTCAGTACCATTGTCAGTGAGGATGGTATGTGGTGTAGTGATTGGGCAAATTGCGTCATCTACGAAGGCATGTGCAACACTCTTCACGGTTTTATCTGAGAGGGGTATGAGGACACAGTAGCATGAGAAGTGGTCGACTGCTACAAACAAATACTCTACGCCTGATTCCGTAAGAGGGAGTTTTAGAAGATCGATGGAGACTGTTTCCCATGGTCGTGACCGGATTGGGTATTGTAAGAGCGGTGCAGGTAAGTTGCTTGAACCTTTGTGGCAGTGGCACGAGATGCAATAGTCACAGTGCACATTTATATCGCGACGCATGGTTGGCCAATAGTACTCGAGACGTGCTTGGCGCAAGCATTGGTCTTTACCTGGATGGGATGCGTGAGGTGTATCATGAACGATGTGAAGGACTGCAGATATTAGGTCAGTAGGGACAACGAGTTGGTGTTCTTCTCTGTTTGGCAAATCCTTCCCTGTAAGGAATGTTTTTCTGTACAAGAGACCATCTTTTAGTATGAACTCATCTAGTGGTACTGGTAGAGCAGGTAAGGTCGAGGCATCTCCTGATTCAAGGAAATAAACTACTTGTGACCACATGGAATCTTTGCGCTGAGAGTTCTGAACATCCTCTGATGTTAGGGTTGTGCTGTCAGTGGCCTTGGGCTGCAGGGACGTGACAGGTGCGGCTACATGACGTGAGATGGCATCCGCGACTACATTCGATTTTCCTGGTCCTGGATGGTGATGGACCATCTAGCTAACCTACCGGTGAGATTGCGTCCCTTAAACAAATCACATATAGGGAGGTGGTCTGTCTGGATATGCACTGGATAACCATATACTATGTCTCTGAAATGTTTCAAGGACCAGACTACTGCCAAAGCTTCTAAATCGGTGACAATGTAATTACGTTCAGTGGTGGTAAGGCCGTGACTATCATACGCTATTACACGCTTCCTGGATGCTTGATCAAGTTGCATTAAAACCACAACAAGTCCTGCACTGGAGGCATCTGTGCATAGAAGAAAGGGTTTGGTATAATCAGGGAATGCTATGATTGGGGCATTGACAAGAGCTGTCTTTAGTGCTTGGAAGGCCTGGGACTGATCGTTAGTCCACACAAAGGATACATTCTTCCTTAGTAAGTGGGTTAGAAGAGCGGCGATCTTTGCATAGTCTTTAATGAATCTAAGGTAGTAACCACTTAGGCCTAGGAAACGTCTTACAGCATCTGTAGTGGTAGGTTCTGGGAAAATGATGATCACCTTAGTTTTGTCGTCATTAGTATGAATGCCTTGTGCGTCGACGACATTTCCTAGAAAGTTGATTTTCTTTCTCAGGAAGTCACATTTACTGAGGTTCATTTTCAGGCCTGCTAGCTGTAGGTGTTCAAATACTTGTTGTAGTTTGGCAAAATGGTCAGGGACTGATTTACTTACAACAATGATGTCATCTAGGTAAGCAAAAAGAGAGTGGCCCATCACGCCACCAAAGACCGAATGGATAAGTTGCATGAATACTGAAGGAGCATTTCCTAAACCAAAAGGAAGTCTCTTAAACTGAAAATGTCCAGAAAGGGTGCTGAATGCTGTAACTAGGTGAGAGGATTCTTCCTTTTCGACCTGCCAGTAACCACTGAGGAGGTCTAGGGATGAAAAGACTACGTTATTTTCACCTAGTGATTCTAGCAAATCTGTGAGGACAGGTAACACGAAACGGTTTGGAACAGTTACGGAATTTACTTTACAGTAGTCCACTACTGGTCTAAAGTTGCCGTCCTTCTTTGGGACTAAGAAAAGATGGCTATTCCATGGACTGACGGAGGGTTCGATAATGTCCTGAACAAACATTTTCTGTACCATTTGATCTGTCTGTTTTCTCAAGCTGTGAGGTCACCGATATGCTGGTATGTAAATCAGCTGAGTTCCTGGCACTAGTTCTATGTGATGTTTGACTAAGTCAGTCTTGCCCATCTGTTCTCCGGGAAAGGCTACCACATTTCTGTAAGTGTGAAAAAGGTCGAGCAGTTGAGATTTATGTTGTGAAAAATCCTTGCAAGTCAGATTTGAGGGCAGGTCAGGTGAACAAGTCGGAGCAGATCCCGTCGAGTTAATGGCACATACACCTGTTGTTTACTGTCATCATTAGTATGAACAGTAGGGATAGAGGATTCCTGGCACACCATTAAGGCCGCTGGGTATACAAGGAGGACTCCGATTTTTACACCACTTTTGAGTGGAGCATTAGTGACATTAAGCAAGTATAGATAGCATAGGGCGTCCTCTAATATCGTGCTCCAGGCTGACTCATAAGTTAAGCCATTCACACAACACGTCTCAGGTAGTGTAAGTACATCCACTCCTTCTTTCGCACCTACAACGCGAACAGAGACTTTGGTGAACTCATGCAGTAACTAAATTGTGCATGTATTCATTACTGCACGCCTCGTCTCTGTGTGTTGGAGAACATCAGTGAGACTCTGTGAGGTAGTTAACTAAGACATGTCTGAGTTGGCCGTAGTGCTGTCATTAGAGAAGGTTAGAAGAGCCTTTTCTGAATGCTGAGAGGATGTATCATCAAGCGTTGAGGAATTCATGTCCTAGCTCTCAGTCAACAAGGGAATGATCTCTGTATTCTCAGATGATGATGATGATGATGGCTTGGCTTGTTCTGTACTCTTAGGCAGTGCGAGAGTCAGGGGAGACTGAATGACTGAATTTACTGGCAGTACAGGACGGAGACATTTCATACTGTAGACTGGGAACCCAGAAATATCGATACTACTACAGGCAGGCAATAACACAATGGAGTGTTGTGCCATGGTGGGTAAGCCAATAAGGGCATCTGCTGGATATTTCAATGCATTGGTAACATGAAATTCTATTCGGAAAGGGAGCAAGGTGCTGTCTAGTTGTACTTCTAAAGTGACTCTTCCCTTGACCTTAAACTCTGAGCCTTCTACACTGCATAGGCGAACGTCAGGTGGCTCAAGGAAACTGACGTGTTTGCGGTGGCGTTGAATGATGTCTAAAGAGGTATCAGAAATCAAGTTAACTATAGATCCGGTGTCCATGAAGAACGACATTGGTATGTCATTAGTCCATCCTAGAATGACTAGACCTGAGGAAGTTATGGGTCCAACATGGCGGATGGGGAGTTGGTGTTCTTTTGCTATGTCACATTGGTCCGATATGGGTGCGGCGCTTCCCCCGACTGTCGGTGGTTGAGGTGACGACATTCCTCAGTAGTGTGAGTCGTACTGGTCTTATGATACTTGTATGTAGGACGACGCGAGCGGGAAAGCGTACGCTGTCTAGTTTGGGAGTGAGGCCGTGTGTGTTTACGGTCGCAACTCTTTTCTCGATGTCCGGATTTACCACAGTGCCAGCAGAGAATCGAGGATTGTCTGTTCTTTCAGATGCTAGATTGATCATGACCAGCAGTTGGAGAATGATGCGTGGCAGGTCTGCCTCATGTGGTGGAACGGGAGCGGTATTGGTCTGGTGGAGTGGTAGTGCGACAGACCTGAGAGACCCAGTTTGTGGCCTGACGCGTGCGGTTCGAACCTGTTCTTTCATGGGTGGTTTTAGTGATCTGAACAATTTTATCTCCTAGACTGAAACCTATCTCCAGGGCTATCTCTGTCTAGGATCAAGCCAATGAAGGAATCTCAGGTAACCAAATAAATCTGCAAAGTTGTTGAGTGAAAGCATAAGAGCTCCATCTACTTCCTCTATCCATTTCGTGCCTATAAGTAATTGGCGCATCTCACTACAAGTGGTTTTCATGGCAGCAGCTGCTTAGTTTGGCATGTTGTGTTGGGACTGTCAAATCCTCATCCATTTGAGCAAGGAGATTAGTGAATCCAGTGAGAGATGCGGCATCGGAATGCTGGCAGCAGAGTGTTATGAGTTGCTTACGGAAATCATCAAAGGTTTTAAAGCCATTAAAATATCCTGCACGGATCGTGGATCCGACATCCGATTTGCCTTGGTGTAAGTGACCCATGAGATAAGAGACTTTGAGGTTTTCATCTGTAATCCGCCGATTGTGGATGTCGGTTTCTACCTCTCTGAGGAAATCATAAACAGACCAAGTTGAGTCCTCGCTGGTAAATTTGGGATGATTAGCATCGTCCAAGATAGATAGACTGTGGAAAAGGGATTGTTTGGGCCATGGTTGGAGGTGTGGAAGTGATTGAAGTAGGAGATTGAGAGAGAGAGAGAAGGTAGTGGTAGGTAAGTGTAAGTGAGACGGGAGATGCAGTGGGGCAGGAGAGGGTACGACAGAGTTAGGAGTAGTTATGGGAGAAGGCTGCGGAGAGTCAGGGATAGAGGATGAGGTATCTGGATGGAGAGTATCTGGTTGGGAAGGATGTTGGGAGGCAGGTAATGAAATGGTAGGCTGTGAATCGGGTCGTGGGTATGTGTGCCCGCTACGTAGATGAGTCAGTGAATCGTCCTAGGCGGGTGGAGTGTGAGTATATGTTGTTTCTTGGCTTGGAGTGGTTGGAGTAAGTTCCGTATATTCAAAGTATGACATGTAGTCTGGCGACATATTGTAAGACGAGAGATGAGTAGCTATATGTATATATTTGCAGTATGAAGATGAGAAAATTTACCATGAGAAATAAAGTGGAAATGTATAAAGATGACAGGATGCGGGTTGTAATAAATAAAAGGTAAAATGGGAGATGAGTAATAAAGACAGGCAGTGAAGATGAGTATGAAGTGAGGGGGGTGGAGATGAATATTGACAATAATACACAATCTATAGAGAAAATCGAGAGGATAATCTCTATAGAAAGTCAATAATGGGTGGGTAAAGGTATACTAATATAGTTACACAGATGAGTTGTGAACGAAGTGGAGAGGGCGTGGACGTGCAGTGGATAGGAGGACGTGAGGTGAGAGCGGCGGGTCAGCTGGCGGGAGACGGGAATGGATATGAACGTGGAGGCCATGTGCTGGTGTCGTGGTGGGGGCAGGCTGGCTTGGTGGCTGGGAGATGGTACGTGAACATGTCCGAGCAGTTAATCCAGACCAGATGGGAGGCACTGAGGGGTGGAAGGGTGAGTTGTGGGGCGAGGGCAGATGTTCCCAATGGGCAGATGCAAAGCTGGTGGGTGGCAGATGCAGAGAGTGGCGTTGGGGGAACGGCAGATGTTGGAAAGGGTCACCTTGAAATGAGGGAACACAAGATGATGAGCACTGAACAGGTGTTTGAACAGGTGTCGGAACAGGTGAGACATGTCCGTAAGTCGGCGATGGCAGCACTTATGACCAGGAGCAATGTGTAGGGGTGTGGCCGGTTTAGAGGATGGCACTGGTGAGGGAAATCGGACACCTGTAGATGCAGAGCCAGTATTAGCCGGTATTACACCACGAGGGGCAGTGAGGCAGTGAGACCGTGAGATGCGGGGCATTGAGTATTTGTTGGTGGCACTAAACACTGTAGGAGGCAGTCAGAAACGATGGTTCGAGACACCACTGCTACCAAATGTTGTCCACAGCCCCTTGATGGTGTAATCAAAGTCTTGGAGTAGCTATTTACGGCCTTTAATTGCGGGACACTGAGACAGGATGATGCCCGTATGAATGTTAGCCTCGTACTGAACTCTTCTTCAAGTCGAGCGTGAGAACGTTGTTTTGTCAGCACTTTTAGTGGGGGCACATATGTAGTGGGGGGGGGGAATAGATGCATACATATAATGGGGATGATACATACATATAATGGGGATGGTACATCCTCCCCTGTGCGACTTGTGGCTGTCACTGAGGGCTCGTGCCCCTGGCTACCAGTGGGCAGAGTGCAGCTTGTGACCGTCACTCACTCAAGGATGCCGTGCCCCACAAGGACTACATCCCGATTGCAACTTGTGGCCGTCACGGGGGTGCAGGTTCAGCTTGTGGCCGTCACGGGGGTGCAGGTGCAGCTTGTGGCCATCACGGGGGTGCAGGTTCAGCTTGTGGCCGTCATGGGGGTGCAGGTGCAGCTTGTGGCCGTCACGGGGGTGCAGGTTCAGCTTGTGGCCGTCACGGGGGAGCAGGTGCAGCTTGTGGCCGTCACGGGGGTGCAGGTGCAGCTTGTGGCCATCACCTGTGTCCCACTTCCCAGAGGGCCCGCAGGGGTGCAGCCTGTGGCCATTGCTCTCCTGCAGGTGTGGCTTGTGGCCGTCACCAGTGAGGGGTCCCTCCTGATGGAAGCTCGGCTTGTTTCCATCACCTGTTCCCCTTCTTTTGGGAGTTTTATTGGGAGCGGCTTGTGGCCGTCTCCTAGGTGTGGCTTGTAGCCATCTCCTAGGTGTGGCTTGTGTCCATCTCCTAGGTGTGGCTTGTGGCCGTAACCTGTTCCTCTTTTTCTAGGGTTAGATCGAGGATCAGCTTGTGGCCGTCTCCTCCCCGTGTGAGCTTGTGGCCGTCTCCTCCCCGTGTGCGGCTTGTGGCTGTCACGTGGTATGGTTTGAGGAGGGAATCAGCTGCTGAGCAGCTAGTGGCCATCTCCTGCTGGCTGTATGGGGCTAGTGAAATAGCCCCTTCCCTAACCTGGTGAGGGCTGGTCTGGCGGAGATATAGTCCGCCGTGTCTGAATGCTTCATGGCGAGTTACCCAAGCGCGAGAGGCGTGTGCGGGAAAGACACAGGTGCGCCCGTCTTGCACGTAGCCCGCGCTGACTATTTCTGCCCCTTGGGTATCTCCTCCTGGGGTGGGTGTCTCAGGCAGGTAAGGTCCAAGGGGCACTTCGGTATTCTGCATTTCAATAACCAATCAAGAAATCAACCAGTCATCAACTCTCTCTCTCATATGGCACATACCGTATCTATATATTATATTTGTATAAGCATGAATATAAAAACATATGTATGTCCCTTTTTCCATGTAATTGTCCTTTATTCACTGTCTGTCCTATTTTACGCTGGAACGTCTGGCAACCCTGCCCCATTGTCCCCGCTGCAGATGGTTGTATCCGCTCATGCCCACCTGTTTTTACACAATGTGACTGAATTTGAGTGATTATTCCGTGTTCAGTTAGTGCATCTGTGTTTACAAGTGTCTTGGACGTATTATTCCAGTGTAAGGTGTGAAAGTCCAGAGTATGCTAGAGTTTTGCTGTGCGTATTGAGTGTGAAAAGCTTTGTCCTGTCGTGTGTTTGTTATTTACGTTTGGCGCCAAATAGGGTGACTGCGATGGGTGGTTCTTGTTCTTGTGGAAGTGATAAGTATTACCCTGAGTATATTTAAAGCTACGTTTGGGTGAGTGTTAACTGTATGTTGTTTCACAGTAAGAACAGTTTATACCCAGAATAAACATTCGGAACCAGTGCTGCCATATGTGCGATAATTATCATCCATGTACTATAATTCTACCCTTTGGTACAATGTACGATAGTGTTTCTCATTATCGTACATTTGTACGATAATGTTTCTCATTATCGTACATTTGTACGATAATTTTACTATTTCAACGAAAATACTATAATGATAATAATTAAAACGAGATGCAACAGGGCTAGGGAGAGAAATCAGGGAATGACTGAACACCCAAGTTCATCTCACATTGTTTCATACATTATCTGAAGAAATAAATAAAGAAGGAAGCAAGGAACTGGTCAGAATCAGTAGGCTGCAGAGAGAGAAATTCAACCGTTAAGTCAGCAGGACATCTGACTGGGGATCGACTGTGTAGAGTCTGGCAGACTGTCACGTCACTGCCAGCAGCTGACTCCGAGTGAGACATCACTACAGTGTGCTTTTGACTGTTGGTACTTTTGTCTGGAAATTAACTGACCTCATTCCATTATTTGTGGTGACAGTTGTGGCTGTACCTACAACACAAGTACCAGTATGGACTTTGAGCAAGAAAGTGATCACAGTGATGGCAGGGAAAAGGGGACACCCGTAACACCGAAAAAGAGAAAGGTCAGCTATTTTTCTTGTGTGTGTGTGTGTGTTCTTACCTACCTAATTGCTTTTACCTAATTGTATCTTTATAGGAATGAATCAAGCTCGTATTGTCCCGTGTCTTAAACCATTTTTATCATACATCTCCTTAAATTTGTGAATTGTTTTGTCACACGCTGTTTCATTCGGTAGTGCATTCCACTGACCAATTGCCCTATTTGGGAAACTTAACTTCCTTATGTCTTTATCACCTCTTTTTAGGCATTTCTTTTTTGCAGTGTTCTCTTGCTGATGCTTCCCCATAGGTTATATATTCATTTATGTCTCTTTTCTCTTTCTCTGATATGCAGTTATATAGCATAATAATGTCTCCTCTTTTTCTTCTGCACTGTTGGCAGATTCAGTTTTTCTAATCCTTCTTCATAGCTTAGATCCCTTAAGCTTGTTACCCATCTTGTAGCAGCCCTTTCAACTTTTTCAATCTTATCTATGTGTTTCTTGAGATGAGAATTCCAGACTACTGGTGCATACTCCAGGGTTGGTCTGATGAAAGATGTTATTATCTTCCCCAGCATGTCTTCGTTAATGTATGTCAATACTGTTCTCATATTTGCAAGCAGTGTATACATGTTCTGTATCTTTTCATTTATGTGGTCTGCCGGAGTTAGTCTGTTATTGATAATCACACCTAAGTCCTTCTCTCTTTCTCATGTGCGTAGGGTTTTACTTCCTAATTTATAATCCCAATCTGGTCTTTTCCCACTGTGTGTGTGTGTGTGTATGTGTGTGTGTGTGTGTGTGTGTGTTTCTTTGCAAGCAACAAGCTACATACAGGATTAGGGTTGGATATGCCACACTGTCAAGGCAAAAATGCTATAGGTCTGTGTGACAGGAATGTTATATAATAAGGTTAAATATTAAAGTGTTGGAAAATGCTGAATGTTTTATAAAAGAGGCATATATTGGATTAGGCCACTGGATTATCTTAACATTGTAAATCACTTAATATAGAATTATACTTTTATAGTACTAAATGATAAGCCTCAGATATTGATATAGGCTAAAAGTAGTTATAAGTTAGCTTTCACATAAATTAATATTAAACGTATGGCATGATAATACAGTAATCCCTCCAATATCCGTTGTAATAGAGCCAAAAGCATGTCCGAATATTGGTTTTGTCCGGATATTGGTCCTGAAGCTCCAGCACTGGTTTTCATGACCCTAACATAACATAACCTAAATCAGAAAACTACCTTCCACCTCCCTACTGGACATCTATTGCACTTATTTAGGTCCCTTTTCACATAAATAATGCACACATAGCATGAATTTATTGAATTTTAACCGAAAAATGATGATTTAGAGGTGAGTGAGTCATAGGAGCTCAAAAATTACCAGCATAGTATAAGTAAGTACCGGACATGGAAATCATCTTTTCTCACATTTTATGCACTAAATTATTGGATACAAAGCATCAAATACAGTAAATGATGTTAATTGCTACCAG